>JASDQU011443897.1:1276-20106 GCA_032191745.1 Picea mariana
GTTTTTTTCGACGGGCCCTATCCCAACGTGTCATCCATCCATTGCATCAGGCCTCCTTCACTCCATGCTACGTCCTTCCTTTACGCTGCACCTGTCAGTTCCTCACCCTTCATGCATTCACTCATTCACCAATCTTACCCCTCCATGAATAAATAGACTTAGGATAAACACATTAGGTTAATAGTCATGATTAAACCTGTTAAAAATAATTGTTAGACTAACTATTAATTAATTAAGGATTAATTAATTAATTAATTAATAATTAGTTAGTTTAATAAGTAGGTTAGTTTTTAGATTAAATAAAACAATTAAAAATATATATATATATAAAACATACATAAAAAACAAAATTAAAAAATATAAAACATAATAACACAAAACATAAACAAAAAACACAAATAATATAAAACAATTAAAACATAATAGAAAAAAACGTAATGAAACAATTAAAATATAATACAAAACATAAAAAACGAAACTTATAAAACAATAAAACAAAAATTTAAAACTTAAAAGCTATCCTAAGTTTTCCTACCCCCCAACTCCCGTACACGCATACATCCACATCAACGTTTTAAAATAAATCAACGGCTTTTATAAATTCTGGACCCCCCCTCACCATCCGGAGTTTAACGAGACGGGGGGGTCCAGAATAATGGTTTTCCAATACCACCCCCCATCCACGTGTCACCTCCCTATTCTAGTGGACCCCCCCACTCCCCTAAAAGCACTTACCACCTTAGGGGGGGTCTGGAATACCGCCTTCCCGAAAACAAATCCGCCTTTTTCAATTTTTTGCCTATTTTCGCCTGTTCAGCATGTCTTCGTCTGAGGCCATTTTTGTTCAAATGAAAACTAATTTTAAGAAACTGAGAGAGTATTTTCTCTAAAATGGGATGAAGAACAAAACCCTCTCTCATTTTTTTCACAGGTGCCATGAGCAGGGAGAATCAAAGCCATCTTCGAGGCCCTTTTTTCCAGATTTTCGCTTTTCCATTACAATCCTGATCTTGCAAGAGCTATTACGGCCAGATGGTGACGAATTTGGAGAAACCAAAGGAGGAGTTTATCTAGAACATTCCCATATACAATAACCTCCTTCATTTTTCTCCCAAGTGTCATCGTTGAAGAGAAACACACGTCTGTTCGGACCCCTTTTTCCCTGAAAACCGGTCCATCTTTCATGGTAGACAGTTCCAAATTTTGTGGGAGTGGTGGCTATTTTTGGCCGAGGTGGTTAAAATCGACTCTCGAAACCAATGGGGAGGTATATCCTATTTATTCAGAGGATTTTAATGTAAAAGGGTTCGACCTGTGTAAAGTTATGCCCTTTTGGCTAGACTGTGGGCCTTGCTACTCCAGGAGGTTTTTGTCTGTAATTTTTGAATGACTAAACAGTATTAGAGAAAATGATTTATAGGAAGGGATGATTTTAGGGGATAAATTTCACTCATGGGCTAATTTTCCATGGTTTTTCCAAAAACGATATTCGCTATTTTAAAAATAATTAGCCCAAATTCTATAGGATAAAATTATTTTACCTTAAAAATCGCCAAAATTTTATAAAAACTATAAAAAATACTTAGAAATTTGAATATTTTTACAAAAATATTGCCAAACATTTATAGTTGACATATGAAGGATTAGTAATATTCACCAAGGTTTCTACATTTTAAAATAAATTTCCATCCTTAAAATCATCCTTGTTTACAAGATTCTTGTGTAGCAGCGTTGGTGGCATTCCTCTTCTGTGTTAAGTGTTTTCTGCCAGTTATCATGCCATTTGTTTTCAATTTCCTATTATCAAATGATAGTAATAGAGCATAATTTATTGGTGAATACTCTACATCTGATCCTTTGGTAATCTTTATGTTTTCTTCTAAAGCTCAGTTTATGAATTCTTAACTGCTCATTTGCTCAGTTTTCCTCTCCCATTTCTTCCTCAATCGACACCATTCAAGCTTGAGACGATCCAACACTTGTTACTATCTTTCCCTGTGGATACATTTACCTCTAGATCTGATTTGATCATTATCTTATAAACAGACCCCATAGCCCAATGGTGATCTGAGAAACTCGTCAACCACATCCTCATCTAAATATTTCAAAACCCCGACCCCATACTTTCATAGCTAGCCTAATATCTCTCCAAACAAATTTATATCAGACAGAGAGATCCCTCTCTGAGTCTTGAAGGGCTAGATCCAAGACTCCAAGTGGTTCAAGGTTACCTCTATGACTGCCTCCGCAGCCTTGGGCAAATTACAGAGCATTAACACCTAGAAAACAAGCTCCGTCCTATATCCCTACCTCCTCGGTGCCGATTCCGACCAATACTTTTCTCATGATGAATCCACTTCAATCCTCTGGGTTCCCACCTAGAGGAGGCCAGTCTTACACTTTGGGCAACCCTCAACCTAGATCCAATCTGGTTGGGGGATATTTTTATAACCACCAGCCTGGATCTAATCCGATTGGGGGGGATTTTAATAACCCTCATCAGAACATTCCTGCTGGAATGATGCCCAACCCACCTTATACGAATAATTCCAGAGGAGGGCCTTATAATTCCCAACAGGGCTTTGGTTTTTACCAAAATATCGGGTTGAATGCAATTCCTAATGCACAATATTTCATGGGAGGATGGGGCCAGATGTCGCAACCCCGTCTCCCTTTTCTAGCATGCTTAATTAACCAGATTTGGATAAGTTAATGAACGAACTAGTGATTTATGATCCCAGATGCCCCCCCATCCCCACCAATATTCCTTTGGACATCCCAAAGGTTGAAGCTAACAATGGATAAGACCCTAGTGATCACGTCACTACCTTTCACCTTTGTTGCTCATCGAATTCCCTTAACCATGATTCTATTAGATTACGATTTTTTCAATGCACTCTCATTGGAGTTGTTGTGCAAAGGTATATTGAGCTACCTAGGTGGCGTTGTGGGTCATTTAATCAGTTGGTGATGGTCTTTCTCAACCACTTTCAATTTCCCATTCGTTATGGTGTTGGCCTCAAAATTTTGTCAACTTTACGCTAGGACACCGCCACTCATATCTCAGATCATATCCAGGAGTGGAATAGACAGAGGTGGTTGATTAAGACTCCTAAACCCCCGACCTTTCTCCTAGAATGGTTCTTAAATTCTTTGCACCTTTCTATCTCGAAGGACATTGCTACTTCTAGGGTCTCCACTAAGAAAGAATTTATATTTAGAGTCCAACATCTATATTTGAAATATGCTCAGTATGGGATGTTATATCACCTCCTTCCATAAGCACCACAGTCAAGTTACGACCCTAGGAAAAAACCCAAACCTCATGCTGATGGAATTGTAGGATCTGCTAATGTAAAGTCCACAAGCTCAATGACAAGCCACTTGAAGACTTTGTCTCTAAACTAGTCTGCTGGAGGACCAACTTCGTTTGTGTCTTCCAACCCCACTCAGTCGGTGGATGTACATTCTGTGCAATAGTTGAAAAACCCAAATGGTGACCAACAACCAAGCGAGAATAAAAGGAAAGGTAAAAATAATCGTAAGGGTCGGAAAAATGGTAATAAACTCAAGGACAAAGATAATAATGCAAAACTGAATGATAATGCTGGAGAGGGAAGGAAAGAGAAATGTAAGGTGAAGTTCCTTGTAAAATTTGTACCAATGACTATCTTACACATTTATGCCCCAAACGCATGGAGGCTAGAAGGATTTTGAATCTACCGCCCATTGTGCTGATGAATCCATTCCCACATAACCAACACTTAGCCTCGAGCTCTTCGAACACCAGAAATGCGATCGATGGGAGTCAAAACCCACTGCCATAAGATGGCAACTGTGTATGTATCAACATGGTCGATGCAAAAATCGATATAGCCTCTCAATATCGATATCTTATCTCTTTGCAAGCTAAATATGATCTAGAAGCTCACCCTCCTCCTCCAAAGATGAATTTATAGATTGAGAAGCTAGAGCCACCACCCCATATTCCCAAATGAGTACTTAAGCAATCTACCCACAATCTTAATGATATAGCCACCCAAAACTACTATATTGTTGAGGACCTGAGCCAAACCCCTTGTGTGATGTCATCTTTGGAGGTACTCAAGATGTGTCCTTCATAGAGGAATGCCTTACTCTCTGCCTTAGGAGCTCTAGAACCCAGTGACTCAAAAGTTATCAAGTTTGACGTCACGAATGTGAAGCCTCTCTTACCTTACCATGTGACTTTCCAAATCCACATGGACTATTCCAAGTATACCATCAAACGTGTGGTTATTGATGAAGGCTCTGCCACTTACGTGATGTCCCCGGTATGTTGGAAAGCTCTCAATTCTCCGACCCTTTCCAAGTTGTCGAACATGTTGACTACATTTGACTATCATTCCTTCCACTCTCATGGTATTCTACCTACCTTTCTGGTCCAGTTAGGTGGGAAGATGGTAGAGGTGGAGGTAGAGGTAGTTGATGCACCTCTTGACTATAACTTGTTACTAGGTCGCAATTGGACCTATGTTATGGTCGTTGTCATATTGTCCGTATTCCATACGCTTTGTTTTCCTCATAAAGAGAAGATCGTAATAGTCGACCAGTTTTCCTTTGTGTACTCTAGTCCTAATGCATCTATTGGACCATTGATCCCTGTGATCCAAAATTCTCAGCTGGCAACTGAGAATATCAGTGTCAGAATTTATTCTTCTCTTATGGGTACTTTCAACTTCTCGACACCGAATCACCATGTTTACACCATGTCTAGTTGGCCTGCTTCGATAGAGAGGTCCATTCCTTTCTGCACTTCCTATTTTAGTGATCCATGGACCCTACCTTCCCCAACTTCATCGTGTGAAGGACAATCTCATCTTGGCATGGCCATGCCACTATCGACAACAAAGATTTTGTATCAAGTTGTTCTTGACTCTTTCGTCGATCCCGATCCTGTAACCTCACTAACGGATGAGGATGATCCTATTATTAGGCCTATATGGGCCACCTCATTTTCTTGTTCGCATGATTTCCTAGATGAGACTTTTCCTTCAGACAAAGCCATCCTCAAAGCCATGAATGGTTCCAATAGACCTTGGGATGATATGCATCATTGATCTTATTTTCTCCCAAGTCTTGAAAGAATCGAGCAAGATGAATTTCGGTCTACTTTGAGTGATATAGTCAGTCACGCCATATTTCCACTTGATATGCATGACATTTATGCTGAAGGAAATATGGCGAGTATTTCTCCTACCATCTCGATCGATATCTCTCGTACTCCTGGAAATATTGAAAACATAAATATTGGTGCAGATTGTTCTCCAGAAGAAATTATGATCTACACCAATCTCTTCAAAGAATTTCGAGATTTATTTTCTTGTTCATATGAAGATATGCCAGGGATCGACCCTCATATTGTCGAACATAATATTAGAACTTACCTAGATCCTAAACCTGTTCAATAATGTCTTAGATTTGTGAATCCTAGGAAGGCCCTTGCTATTAAGACATAGGTGGAGAAGCTACTTAATGGTGGCTTCATCTACCTGGTTCCTTTGATAGAATGGGTATCCAACCCCGTTACTGTGAATAAAAGGAAAGGAACCATCCGTGTATGTATGGAATTTCACGACCTAAACAAGGCTTGTCCTAAAGATACCTTCCCCACACCTTTCATTAATAATATTCTCAATGAGTGTGCGGGAAGTGTGATATTTTCTTTTATGGATGGATTTTCAGGGTATAACCAAATCCAAATCAAACCTAAGGACCAACACAAGACGTAATTTATATGTCCTTGTGGTACTTTTTCATACTGGAAAATGCCTTTCATCCTTAAAAACATCGGAGAAGCCTTCAAACGTGCCATGAACTTTTCTTTTCATGATATTAAGAACATAATCAAAGCCTACCTTGATAATCTCACTACTCGCTCCTGCAAGAGAGTGGATCATATTATACACCTTCATCTTGTTTTTGAAAGATGTCGTTACTATATAATCCGATTGAACCCTCATAAATTCATCTTTTGCATTAATTCTGGTCATCTTTTGGGATTTGTAGTCTCTGAGATAGGGATCATGGTAGATCCTCTTAAGGTTGAGGCAATACTTCAATTTCCTCCCCCGTGCACGATTAGACAACTTCAGGGTTTACAGGGGAAAGATGACTTTCTGCATCAGTTTATAGTGAATTATGCCAATATCACTAAGGGTTTCATGTTCCTCTTGAATAAAGAGACCCATTTTATCTTGGATGAGAAAGCCCAAGAGTCTTTCAATGCTTTGAAGAAATCCTTAGTATTATCCCCTCTACTAAAATCTCTTGATTACAGTAGATATTACTTGCTTTATATTTCCATGTCTGAAGAGACGATTGGTATGGTTCTAGTTCAAGAGGATGATGAGCTCCATGAGCATGTCATCTACTATATTAGTCAAAATTTAGTCGGTCTTGAGCTTAATTACTCTCACATTGAAAAACTAGTTGTGGATTCCATCCACGTAGTCCAACGTTTATGTCACTATATATTGATTTGCAAGACTACTGTGGTGGATGATGTCAATTTTCTTCAATATGTCCTTACCAAACATATAATAGGGGGGAAATATAATAAATGAATTGTCATTTTACAAGAGTTTGATCTCATCTTCTCTTCGGCAAAGTCCAAGAAATCATGGGTCTTCGCAGAGTTAATATTGAATTTTTCATGATTAGATGAGGATGTTATCCATGTTGATTCATTTGTGGAAAAACAAATTTTCCTTGTCTCATTGTCTGACCCCTGGTATGGAGACATTGTTCTCTATCTTCAGACCTTGAAGTTCGCTCAACATCTTTTGCGAGATGACCGATGACATATTAGATACCAAGCTAAGAAGTATACCATCATCGGTGACACTGTGTATCGATGAGGGATAGATGATATATTTTGTCATTGTTTAACTCACGAAGAAGTCGAGTCAGTCCTAAATGATTCTCACAAAGGACCTTATTGTGGTAACTTATCCAGGCTTGCGACAACCCAAAAAATCTTGTGAGATGGTTATTTTTGGCCTACTATCTTTAAAGATTGTGTTGAAGCAGTTAAGAAGTGTCACCCCTACCAGGTGTTCACTCAGAAAATGTGCTCTCACCCAGCCCCCCTTCACCCAGTCATTACCATTGGTCCCTTCACCAAGTGGGGGGTAGACTTCGTAGATTGAAACCCAACTTCGGTTGGGGGGTATCAACATATTATCGTGGTCATCGACTACTTTACTAAGTGGGATGAAGCCATGCTTATCGTGAAATCCGATGGGAAAATTTTTCCCTTCCTTGTATTCAATAAAATTATCACCCGGTTTAGTATCTCGAGTGAGATTTTCACTGATCATGGTAGTCACTTTCATAATGAAATGATGGTATAACTAGCATCTAAGCTAGGGTTTAGACATGGTCATTCCTCCCCTTATTACTCCCAGGAAAATGGGCAAGTAGAGGCCATCAACAAGTCTCTGAAGACCATATTGAAAAAAACTTTCAGTTAGAGTAAGTATGATTGGAACATCATGCTATATCCCACGCTTTGGGAATACTGAACCATGGTTAAGATTGCCACCAGTTTTTCCCCTTTCTAGTTAGTGCACGGTGTGGAGTCGATTCTTCATATTGAATGCAAAATCCCTTCTCTTAAGTTGGCAGTTGTGCTCCTACCTGACACTTCAGATCTAAAGCGACGCCTTGTGCACCTAGAGAGTCTTGACAAGCAATGTTGGGATGCCTTTATCACCATAGAGGCGAACAAAAAATTTGTCAAGGTCGAGTACGAAAAGTCTGTCTGTCCTTAGTTGTACACTGAGGGTGACTTGGTCCTTTTATATGACCAATCCAAAGAACCATTGGGAGAAGGCAACTATAAACCCATGTGGCACGGTCCGTATATCGTGTGACATGTTCTAGAAAAAGGATCCTATGAGTTAGAATATTATGAAGGGAATGTGTTGGCCGAGCCCAGAAATGGGCTCTACTTTAAAATATATTACGCTTGAGCCTAGGCTTGGGTGGAACTCTTTGTATAGTAATGTAATTTAGTGTATATAMATATATTTTCCCCTTATTTTTCTTCTTTRGATTTCTTATCAAGTTTTCCCTTTATTGAAAKATGTCAATGGATTTTTTGGTCTACCTAGGATTCRCAGATGAAGCCAACATCATACACAAAACTTGGCTTCCACCGCTTGGGTGGTTTACTCATCCAAGGGCCTACTGGTGTCTTCAGGTGGTATATGCCTAGGGCCATCCATGAACAATATGGCCGAATATAACGTGGTCATAGAACTTTTTCACGATTMTATCTCACATGGTATTCGCTCTTTAGAAGTTAGCCTASATTCCTAGTTAGTATTATGTCAGTTGAAYGGTCGTTACCATGTATGTGATCCTAATTTACTCTGACAATTTTTACGGGTATGTATTTTAGAATGACAGTTTGATTTTCTYATATATTATCACATTCCTAGRAGTGCTAATCATGTATCCAATGCCTATGCTAATTATGTTTTCGATTGGCATTGTCACATTAATAAAGAAAAGAAAACCATTAAATCAATGTACACATTGTAAAATATAAGTAAAGTCGAAGATCCTTTTTTATATATTTCAAAAAATATGATGTTTATATTACAAAATTGGGGCTAAAACCCTCAATACAAATATACAGCCGATATATATATCCCATTACATCTATGCCTATGGCACCATATTTGTGTTATGATATCAAACCATGGCATTTGCGAGACGCTGAAAAAGTTGTACCCATGCTCCAGGTACACCCACCACCTGAACCATTGGAATCCTCTGTGTCAAACAAGATAGGTTTCCATGTATGTTTTGTAGGACTCTATCGGCTTCTCCTCCCACTCCCTCATGACCCTAGTACCTCTATCGATGTCGAGGTAAACCCTTTGGATTTTGCGGACCCACATCTACATCACACAAGTGTCTAGTTAATACTTAAACACCACCCAAAAATATTTTTGTCTCATAATATAAAAATACAAAAAAAATGAAATTTTTAAAAAACAATTTACCTATGTCATAGTAGGCAACCCCTGGCGGAAGTGGCATATCTATATCTCCTCTGAGTTCAATCCCCACATAGGGATATTCATCTAGAGAAATGACTTGTCTCCGCCACCAGAAGAAAAAATCCTCATTGTAGGGCATTGGCACCCTACCTCCCCCCTTCCATCTCATGACCTCGGTCCACTACACCATGGATGGATTGTGTGGTCCCCTAGGAAGGATATCCACTTTAGGTCCTAGACCTAGAACCCTCTTGAAAAATAAACTACAAAGAATGGAGGCAAACCTAAAGTTTCTATTACCCCCTTGTTTGCACATCTGTCAACTGACCTTTCATATCGGTCAGTAGTGAGGTACACCAGTCATAGATAGTGGGTGTCGCACACTGCACTGCGTAAAAAATGAGAGGCCTCGATGCCTGGTGCAACAAATTTGAACCTGTGTTCATGGTCAATACAAACACGATGATCTTTAGGATGAGGTTATTTATTTCTTGGATAGGGATTTGAATTCCCACCTTGGGAGTCCCTGCTACACAGTGGGCATCGATATACTCCTTGATCTTCATACCACTCCCTGCTCCACGTGACTTGAGGTTTACAACCTATCCTCAACATGATAGACCAGTCAAGAAGTAGATGTCCTCTACTTTTATCCTC
Organism: Picea mariana; assembly: GCA_032191745.1. NCBI lineage: Eukaryota > Viridiplantae > Streptophyta > Pinopsida > Pinales > Pinaceae > Picea > Picea mariana. The sequence continues at coordinate 10,987 of JASDQU011443897.1, forward strand.
AATGGTTGTCCATCGAGGATAAAGATTTCATTATCAGGGTCCTAGTAACCCACCAACATCTCCAACAACCTCACTTGGGTGCTCATTCCTTTGAAAGCCCAAAACTTATAGAAGCCACATATTTTTAGATCCTCTTGAGCCACTAGATCTCGGTCCACAACTACATCAACCTCCCCATGTTCTATCTCTCTCCATTTAGGGACCACCCTGCAAAGGACAAACCAAATTTCGATTTAGAACCCTCATTTTTGGTCATTTGTGTGCTTGTACGCGGATTCCTTTGCATATAGTCACATGTAGGGATTCATATACGGCTCCTTTGGTTCACACAATAGTGTATACATTATCATATATGTGACCTAATCAAATCCAACCCGCATAGACCTAAATCCATATTTTATGCCCTCAATCACTAAAAAACTGGAATCTAATTAAAAAATGCAATCCAAATTTGAAGAGGATGAGAAGTAGAGTTACTTGATCTAGACGGTTCGTGATTTCGTTGATTGACACTCCCACAATCGTCGTTTGAATCTTGGAGGCATTTTGGTCCAAATTGCACTATTTAGGTAAAAATCAAAATGGTATAGTAATTTTTTATTTTATTACTATTTATAAGCTATTTTTACCCACTTTATATAGTTTCATGCTATTTTTTCACCTATTGGACTAATACAATTATGATTTTAAGCTGGTTTTGGTAGTTTTGACTCGAATTTCTTGTGGATTTCAACGTTATGACTGGTCGTTTGTCACCTTGGGAAGGTATTTTCATAACCTAGCATATAGGATAGGTATCCACTCCATCGTGCATTTTTTCATTATCCTCTAAACACCACTTTTTATGCCTTAGGTACGAACCCATTTGTTGCGACACATAACCTTTTGTCTGTTATAAGTAGTGTCGCTAATAAATGGTAGAGACTTACCAAACACGAGTGCCCTAGTTAGATCCTCTTTTTCATTTGGTGACCATGCCAAGCTTTTCCTTAGGACTGGGATTCCATTATAGATTGATACATGAAATTATGATGAGCCTCATTTCTCACTCATACACATGTGACCTTGTTCCCCATGGACTCCCAAAACAAGTCTTAGTTAAGCTATTTTCCAACTCATCTAAAAAATGAAAATATTTCTGAGTGATTTGTCCCTTTCACAGTCATTAAATTGGATTTGAAAGGTCATGAGTCTTAGTTAAGATCTTTTCCGACTCATTACCAAAAATAGAAAAGATTGTCGAGTGAACTTGTAATTTTCACACTCATAAATTGGATTTGAAAATACGTCTATTTGGCACAAGCCTATCTCTTTTTCACACCAAGTAGATTAAAATACATAAAAAAGGACATTTTGTGGCATTAAGTTGTGATTTTATATCATTCCCTCGCTTGCAGTATTGAGCCTTTATCCAGTTCTCTCTTTGTGTTATAAATCGTTGCCTAAGCAATTTTTTCATCCTCAACCAAGCAGAGCCTTGTTTATATCCTTCACAATTTGACACCCTATACCCTGGAGGGAACATCACCCCGAGTGTCCATATCCCACATGAATTTCCTTTCATTGAGCATAGTTATGTTCCACTACTGGAACTGGTTTTTCTTACTTGTGACACTCATTTCCTCCTCTATATCATAGCATTTATCTGTTATGAAAAAACAAAAAAAAAACAAAAAAAGACAGGCCAGAAGGGAGTATTATATTATATTTGGTAGTAGTCGTGTCACCTTTGAACAGAGAAAAAAGTTATTGAGTCCTTGTGTCATTATAATTTTGGGTTTAGCATGGCCTTAGTAGCTTATCTCGTTACATATTTTTTCTTTACTGACTGGTTACTCTTCCAGTCCCTATAGAGAACATTATTGATGCCTCCTACATCAAATAGTTACATCATTGAGTCTATGCTATCAGAGTCTACCACATGTCTCATGCTCTTGTTCAAAGGAAGTCTATCAACCTGTGTCAGCCATTCCTTAGAACTCTTGACTTTTCATGCCATTCATACCCTCAATTTGTCTCAGAATCACATGATAATATGGTCTTATCATGCACCCTGGCCCTAATTTCATCATTGGTAGGTCACCTTAAACCCAACAGTAAAAATTTTATCATTGGCCATTGACTAGGTGGTTTCCCTTGTGTTTAACAGCAAGACATCTATTCACACTTTGGGATTCATGCAATGTCTTGGATTCCATTAGACTTATTGGTGGTTTCCTCTCCTTTGTCAATAGTTTTCATCATTACCTGCTATTCAGAGGGTATTTTTCATGTACCTCTTGCATTTTCCACACGTGAAAGATGCACAAGGTCGTTGGTTCATGAACATGTTATTCATTCGATCTCCACCAAATCATGAAGCTACTTCTTTGTTCCTCATGTTGACTGATGAGAGATGCCTTAATTCTCTCCTTTAACTGGGTCTCTTTCCATCGACTTTAGCTCATTTATTCTGGATATGGGACCTAGAGTTTTATGAGCACCTTGAGACTTGCAGTCATTAGTGGTAGGCTCTCTTGCCATTGACAGATGGGAATACATCAATGTCTCATGATCAATGGATTCCTCGGGTGTTCGACATTGACTCCTTTATTCACACTTGCAGGAATGTACTCGGTTCCTTGATACCTATTTTCATTATTGGTAGGATATCTCACGTTTGTTAACGATATACCTCAATGAATAGTAATCAAATGATGTCTCATTGTGTTCGACCTCAAATCCTTTATTCACATAATGTAGACTTGCACCTTTGGTGGATGTGTAAGAGACTTGTAGACATTACTATGTGGCCACAACTTTCCTGAGATGTTTCTTCCTTTTCATTGGACCAACACCTATTTGACTACAGTAATCATGAGACATCATATTATACTCCATCGTATACATATATCTTCATATTGGTTTTGAGACTGGTTCTACTGGGCCTTGTTCATGATTATGACAGTTGTTGGCATATAATTGCATTTGTATTTTCCTATTCATGGCCATGAACACTTATTTGGTATATTTTCCACATGGATCTTCATTGTATTATATTGGCAACCATGTATGTAAAGTCAAAACATAATGTAATGAGCAACTAGTCTTTCCAGCTTGATTTACACCACTCCACTTTTGGGTTATTTATAATGTATTTAAGCCATCAGAGATACTCCTATGATCTCACACATTAGGGGGCATCTTTTATAGAAAGATTTGTCTCACCATTGTTATCTTGCATAGAGAGCCTTTTTCCATTTCTGTATGTAGACTTGTCATCCTTTTTTGATGAATCGATAGCTAAAAATACATATTTTTTCACATATACACGTCCTATCTACTATAAATCATGCATATACATAGGTTGCTCCACTACAGCCCATGTACATCAATATTTGTGCCAAGAAATACAAAAATGAAGTCTGATTTCCATGTCCCGAAAGGATATCTCTGATCCTTGGCCTTCCATATACTGGAAACGTTCTGACTCAATCCTTCGGTTGCATTTTGAAGGTTATAAGAGCACAATTCTGAGCTATGGAAAAAAGGAGAAAGCATTCAACTTTGAGAGAAAAGTTACTCTGGAGAAATTACTTCATATTGAGTCTGCATCCCTTTGTCCCTCAAGTATGAACACAGTTTTCAACCCCCAATCTATTTCCCTATTGTTGAGAGAACCTCATTGTCTCTTTTCTATGAGATTGCCTTTGGTGGAGGATTGAAGTGGTGGAGGCCCAGTTGGAAGGAACCTGGTTTCTTGGTTTTGAACTGTGCCGACACAGAAGCCTGTAATGTTTTCGCTTCTGCTGATCATTTATTAATATAAATACTCCTTTCCCGTCCAATGGGTATTGTGAAAATTTATGATTATTATCCATGGGTATATTTGTAATGTTTATTAATGGAATATGTTATCTAATGTGCTAACCCCTTTATATTATCACTATATACTTTCTCTGCTTGTTTGTTGAGAACTTGTTGTAGGAATAAAGACTTGGGTCAAAATACTCAATAGTGGAACATCATCAAATGTTGGAACAAGGTAGGCTTCTTTCTTATCTCGCTTTCACATTGGTTTATATAGCATATGTTGGAATTGAGTAGATTTCTGTAGTCATACCTGTCTGTTGTGGTTTAGCCTGGCCATAGAGAGTTTTTTGCAAGTAACATTGAGGGATATATCTAATATATCCTTTACCACCTTGGATGTCTCTAAGATTTTTATATCTATCCTGGCGCTTGATTGAAATTCATTCACAACATTGATCTGTAGCTTGTATAATGCCTTGGTTCGAAGCTTGGAAAACACCAAGTCCATATGCTCTATATCCTTTACGGTTTTCTTCATTGTTTCCTTGTCTATTTGTAGCATACCTTGGTTAATTTGGAAAGTCTCACTTCCCATTGTTGATGTCTATACTGTATCCTTTTCTTCATGGGTTTTCTCCTGCTTCGCTTTGCCTTTTTGTTGTTCTACATTGATCTATATTCTTTCCAAAACTTATTCAACCTCCATCAAATTTTTCATTAATTATTCTCTTTGTGACTCTATGATGTATAATTTTTTTCCTCCTCGATCCTTCACTTTGTCTTCCACAAATTTTTCATCATTCTTAGTTATTGTAAGATGAAGGGTCTCTTTGTGTGCCCTCATATTCTTGCATGATCATCCTATCTTTTTCATTGATCTTCTCTTTGGTTTTGTCTCTATATGTGTGGGTTTCTTCACCTCTTGTAGGTCTCCACTTTCCCCATTTGTTCCATTTGTGCACTCAGTTTCTAGTATTGGGGCCCTAGGTATTTTTTCCTTATTCCTATGCTTCCTTATTGTCTCCMTACTTTATGTTGGTTGAGTGCGCTCTGATKCTTTCTTGGTATTCTTTGTTGGRCTACTTGATTTTCCAGTTCATGGTTTTTCCTTACCCTTTGCTCCTTTCTTGTTAGCCACTRGTACCTTCCATTGATCTGACCATTCCCCTATCCCCCATTGTACTKCTTCTATTGTGATACAGTACTGCATCTTCAACCATTTCTTGTTGGGGTCTCTCCTTGCTTGTATCTAGATGTTGCGTCTAGCTTCTTTGAGATTTTCTATCCCTTGATTCTCCTTCACCATTCTTGGTGAGATCCTCCATGTGTCTACTATATTTTCCTCCATATCCTCAAGATACATGATGAAAATGTTGTTATTATCTTTCCTTTGCTTAGGACCTTCATTTTTCCACAGGGTTAAGTACCTTTTTGCGCAACACTTTCCTTTCCTATCACATAAGGCTAAGTATTTGGGTTCTACCCATGCCAATGTTTGAGTTATAATATTGGAATTACTTATGAGATTATCCCTTTTCTCTCCATATAAATTTCCTACGGAATCTGTGGAAACTTATCCAATTGTTGGCATAGGGGAAAACCCAAGCTTCAACGCTTCAACAACACAACAAAAAAACCCTAACTACTGACCCTTTTAGCAACATCTGCGAAGTAGATGAAGTCTCACCTGAGGTAGAGGTAGGAGGGGTTGTAGGAATCAAGTGTCTACAACCTAGCTAGGACACAGATATATCATCGCAATACTTAATAGAGTACTTAGCAAATAGCATTCATTAGTCTTTTAACCCTTATTCACATTGCAGGTTAAACCCTTGTTATAGAACAACATAATATTACTCAAGATCTAAGCATATCTAACCATTAGAAGATAGCATCAAAGTAGATCTAGCATTCATTCATATATAAAGCACTGGGTGTCAATGGATTAAGTAATTAAATACATAAACAACATAAACAACATAAAACAACGYACATTGACACAGGATATAYGTGGYTCACCCCAGTGTGGGGCTAYGTYCACCAACTCTTCTTCTCTTCTTTATTAGTCTCTTCAATCTCCTTACATGCACCAATCCACAAAGCCAACTCCGCCTAGGACAGGAGATCTACACACACCTCTCCAGATCCTCCTTCCCTGAGTTAGATCCAAGCACGGAGCCATTACACAGTCTGTGCACAAAGCACTTACAAAATAATTGCACTTAGCTCTACAAGCCCTAACATATTCATGCACTAATCCAAATTCCGCTTAGTCTTTGCACATAGATAACCATAACTACTTCTTACAAATCCTAGCTACTTATTTATACATTACCAAAGGGGCCTAAACATGGGTAAGACCCATGGTTCTGTTGAGGAAAAGATATGGATTGATCTTACTCAAGCATTTTCAAACTTTACTTGGCTAAAGTAAAGTAGACGGGAATATCACCCTATATTTATAGCCAACAAAAATATATATCCAAACTCACAAGTATTAATTACAAGTGCTTAGGCTAGTCTTTTGTCAACAAAATCTTGCTCGAAATTCACTTTTTATGTATTTTTCTGAACATACAGTTGCCGAAATAAATGTAAGAATATAAGTAAAGATGCCAAGATGATAATCAAGAAAATTGAGACATAAAGAGATCCTTTATTTCATTCAAATTCACCAAAGAATCATTTTATTTACAAAATCGCATATAGAAATCTTGGACCAAAGTCAAACTTAGACATCCCCAATGGAACGTACAAAAGGACCTCTAATAGAAAACCAGAATTGAACTCTAAAAGCTGGATCAACTTGCCACAGATTGTTGCCCACTCAAATCTGCACAATAGCCTTTGTCATTCATGAAAACTAATTCACAAACAAACAAGTCTACACAGACTATCAAAGATATATCAACACCTCTGAAGAACAAGTGTCTGAATGATTTGATTCATCCATGAATATTGTTGTGTACAATAAGACCCTGCTATCATAAAAGAGAATTAGGCTATGGCCAATATATGAATGAATGAAAACTAAATTATCTCAACACAAACTCAAAGCTAAAACCTTGGCATGCTTCTGCTTCTATCCTACTCTTGTTCCTCCCCTTACTTCTTCTTTTAACAAATTAGAATTGGTTGAAGTAGTTGAACCAACTTATTAGTTAAGCTAACTAAAGACTCAACTAACTTTATTTACGAGGGGGGAAATAATAATCATAATAGGGTCATAAATAAATAATAACTAGTAGGTGGGACCCCTTGTGACTCCCTTTAGTTCATAAAAATCATAACAACTATAACAAAATCCATTTGTTAAGCAAACACAACACCTTCTGCCTCCCCTCAACATATTTACTTTTTGAAATTTTAGCTCATAAAATTTGAAAATATTTAAAAATAATATCCATATATCCAAAATAAAACATGTTGTCCAAAATCCATGAATTCAACTGTCATAAAACAATAGATAACATAAAATTCAAAAGCCATATTTTCTAGTCTGTGATGAAACCCTTCTTTGGTTTATGTTGTCACCTCTTGATTTTCCTGAATTCTCCTTGGGTTGGGCAGATCCTTTAGTCTTTATCTCACTAATGACATGGGAGAAATCGTCCCTCAAATGCGTCCATGAAGACACAGATTTGTTGGAGTCATCGGAGGGTGAGGAAGGGGCAGCAATATATTTTACTTTATCAAATGAATGGTGGGATTCAGTCTTCAATATATTGTTGGCATGGGAGGATTTCACTAGCGAGTGGTTAGGGGTAGCTTAGACAATGGGGTTCAAAGGTGGAGGAGTAGGCAAAGTCAAGTTGGGCCAGCCATGGTGTTGGGATACTATTGGGTGAACAATCTCCTACCACCCATCATTTTCAGGGACTTCAGGCTATAAAGAGACATGCGAAGGCACAGGGATGTCGGGGGCTTTAGGGGCTCGGAAAGGACACCTTTTATGCCTAGGTTGGATTATTCCCTGCCCAATCCAATTAAAGAATCAGGCATGAAACAATTGGCCAAGCTCTTCTTAATCAAGATCAAAATGTATAGAGAACATGGGCCTTCTTGGGCCTCAGTTCCAGTTACCTCTACCTCTGTTTCCTTGGCCATGGCTTCCCTGACTTAAAATACTAATCCTACATATGTTAACGATTAGAAAATAGTCTTTTAAATAACCATGAATGAAAACTCCCTAAAAATATGAAATATATTTGGCTCATAATGTATTAGGCTAATGCAATCCAATCCATACAAATTTTTCTAACGTTAATCAATGAGCAGGGAGGTGAAATAGTGTTCTGGGATACGTGAGCGGTTTTTATTACACAGAAATATGATATAATGAAAGGGGAGAAGAAATTGTCACTGCTCAATAACAACAACAATCAACTGTAAATCAACCCAACAAACCTTACTGCAATCCACTCAAGACACTGCCACTTCATCCACTTAACACAAAAATTCTCTTGGATGTAATCAATATCAGAACAGGGAGTGAACAAAATGAATATGGGATATGTGATGGGGTTGTAATTAACAGAAAATGAGATAATGAGAGGGGAAAAAATGTTTATTGTTCATGAGATTAATCAATCAATCCATAACATATTTTTCAATAAGAAAAATATGCATCAACCAACAATCATATGACTTAGTCATAATTCCTGTGTATTTGCCTAATTTCACTGTCCATTAATATCCAACACAGAGCCATTAAAAAACAAAGTATTTCACACAATTTGTAAGAGATCATGTTCCCTTTATTCGCACACTCTGCATTTTATAACATTCAACAACAACACTCATTTCCAATCCATAATCATTAACATCCACCACTTCCATGCATTTCCCCAATCTACATCTATATTTAAAAGTAGTGTTTCCAAAATAATAATGAAATCACTATTTTTGTAATAGACCCTATCAAGATCCGTAATTATATGCATTCCCATATATATAAGCAGTAGAAAGATCAAAATAATCAAAACCTCACATGCCATGCCTAAAATGACAATTGACTATACAACCAATAGTCATCATTTAGACACAAGCTATGCAGGAGTAAATCTCCAAGGAAATGTAACCATGCCACTGTAAAACAAAACATCTCAATGTGACTTAAAAGATGAGCCAAATACCTGACACAACTATCATCAACGGTGGTCAATTTCAATAAATAACATGTTTAAAAAATCTGAGGGTATCACTGAGTATAAAACAAACTATCCATACTACACAAAGAGCGCAACCAACCAAACTCCACAATACAACATTTCCATTCGACACAACAAACACACAATCATGACAATAACTCAACATATCGTGTTGGGG
>JASDQU011443898.1:0-12736 GCA_032191745.1 Picea mariana
TATATATATATATATATATATATATATAACCCAAAAAAACTTTAAAAAGGTGAAAAAAACCCCAAAAATTAAAAACATATACAAAAAACGCCAAATTAAAAAACTTAAAATAAAAATTTTAATACAAAATTTGAATAAAAATTAACAAAAATAAGTTGAAAAACCTTAAAACTACAACAACAAAAAAATTAAAATTTATATCAAAAACCTTAAAAAATTAAAATTTACACAAAAAAAATCATAAATATCTAAAAAAAACATAAACATATTTTATAATATAACATTGTTATAATCTAACACTGTTATATTATAACAGTGTTATATTATAACACTGTTATAATATAACAGTGTTATATTATAACAGTGTTATAATATAACAGTGTTATATTATAACAGTGTTATAATATAACACTGTTATATTATAACACTGTTATAATATAACAGTGTGTTATAATATAACAATGTTATATTATAACACTGTTATAATATAACAGTGTTATATTATAACACCGTTGTAATATTAATGGGACCGGGCATCTCCCCAGCCCCCCCTCCCCCCCGCGGGCCTGGCCGAGGTCCTGTGGATGCCCACGAGACCTGGGCCAGGCCCGCGAGGGTGTTGGGGAGATGTCGGGCATCGCCTCAGCCCCCCCGCCCCCCGCGGGCATGGCCTAGATCCCATTAATATTACAACGGTGTTATAATATAATAGTGTTATATTATAACAATGTTATATTGTAACAATGTTATATTGTAACATTGTTATATTGTAACATTGTTATAATATAACATTGTAATATTATAACATTCTTACATTATTAACATNAATTCCCCATGGAATACACCATAGGGGATATTAATTCAATGCGCCTGCAGATGCCCATGGAGGAGCGCTCCAACCAAGCCACTGGTACTAGAGGCTTATACCAGTCCTGACAACCTTCAATGGCGATGGGGGGGACTTCAATGGCGTCATCAGCCTAAAAACTGACCAAGGCACCTGTTCTCTCCAGATGTTTGCTAACTTTCATCTCTACTTTGTGATTCTTGGCCCTCCTGACCTCCTGGGCGACCTGCGCACTCCCTCAGACTAGTATTTCTCCTCAACCATCCTAGCTCGCTTCGGCTCTACCCAACAAAGTCAAGGAGGAAGCACCTCCGTCACCTCAGCATTCGGGCACGAAGGTGGAAGAAATCGAGCTACCTTCTTAGCCCATCCCGAGCCTTGTCCATTTGCATAAGTCCCCCAAGACTCTCAGCCCCTCCACCTCCCGATACTTTCAGCCATGCTGGTGGGAAGGGGGTTGCATTGTGGAGGAGGAGATCCCCCCAATTTGACAATTATCAAAAGATGGGGAAAATACAGGCGAGGCTGGTGCGGATGGAGACAATGACGGTGTTGACAAAGGCAAGGATGGTGCTGACAAAGGCAATGACGATGTTGAAGACATAGGAGAGATCAATGTTAAAGAAGGCAATGACGTTATTTCTAACGGCTCACACCACAAGTTTCATCTTGCAGCGGAGCACTTGGAGCTTCTCTTTGACATCCGACAACGGCAGGACAAGTAGGAGCACGGCCAAAGAACCATCCATCAACGTTTATATCTGTTGTTTGAAGCACTCTTAGACGCCCCCTCTCAAGCTCAGTGCCCTACCTACAAGAAGAAGTACGTCCCGACCTACACAGTCTATTGATGTCCAGGTTCCCCAAAAGCTTGACGTGGCCCACCCCTGTCTATTCTCATTTTCAGCATGAATTGTGATTTTATTTTCACTCTTTTTTACAGTTTTGTAATCACCATAGAAATGGAAACTCTAGAAAAAGTCTTCCCTAGGCTAGTTATGGGGAAATAATCTCCTGCTAAAACTCTCAGTTTGTACTCCAAATTTTGTAAATTGAAACTCTACAACTATGGTCACACCATCGTTTCGAGCCACCTGTTTTGGTTTCCCTTATGAGGCGGAACAGGTGGCTGCCAAATGGTATACATATGTACACTCATGATGCTATAATACAAGGATCTCTTTTTTATTTACAAAAAAAAACATATTATCAAAAAAGCGTTTAAATAAATTTGTAGCTTAGGTAATATTAATGTTTTTGTTAAAAAAAAATTATTTTACATGTTTTGTTTTTAATATTTTATTGAATTTTGATTATTTTTCAGTCTTTTCTTCTAATTTCATTTTTTTTTTTAAGCTTGAAGGGAGTTTTTTCTCTTTTCTTTAACAAAAAAATGTATTTTTGTTTTTTTAATTATTGTTTTTCGGGGAAATTTTAAAATTTTTTCATTTTTTTTCTAGTTTTTCTTTGATTTTTCACAATTTTGTTAGCTCATAAAATTTCTTATCTCATATGTTTTGAATATGGTCAATATAACAATACTTTTAAGAAATTATTTATGTTTCATTCAATGTAACTTGTATTTACTGTTTTATTATTAAAAGTAAAAAATTTATTAAAAAGTGACGTTGAATTTTTAAAGTATATTGTGATATTTTCATGGAATTATGTATTACCTTGTGCTTTGCGTGATAATAACATTTAAAAAGTAAACATTTAAGGGTCTCTTTTATGATTTTGTTTACAGTAATGATGATTTCTTTTACCACATTATAAAAATGTGTCATTTTCATACCCCAATTTTAGAATGGGTGCTACCAGTAGCAGTTCTTTTCAATTTGATGGTCGATTTTGAGGTTTTGGTTTTAATGGTACCAAGTGATAGAAATATGATTTAAAATGATCTCAAAATTTAACGTTTTGAAAAAAAAAAAAAAAAATCAAAAACATCTTATTTGTTTTTAGGTGCTAATTTTAAGGTTTTTCTGAGCTATTGTCTAAGTTTTGAAGCCCATGTTTGAAAAATGTTGTAATTTTGACCCCGTTTTAAAAAATGGTGCTACCGGTAGCACCACTATTTGATTTGGGGGTTGGTTTTGATGTTTTTTATGCAAAAATATGGGTTTTTTGGGCCAGAGTTCTCGTTTTGAGGTCACAGTTCTCATTAAGTTGGTAACTATGTTCCTAGACAAAGCCCCATGTTAAGTATAAAACCCTTTATTAAGATCTAGATATTGAATTATTACATTCCGAATGTTATATTTGTATGTAGGATATAACCCTTCATTGTGCCCTTTCATTATAATTGTACTTTTGTCTCCTATATATATACCAAGGAGACCTAGCCTTAATATCATTTTATTTCATCTCATTTTTTCTTCTGAATTGGATATATTGTAAAAGGAGGTTTCCCCCTCGAAGTGGAATGTATTCATTGAATTTTTATCATTTTTAAGGCGTTGGATCATAACAATGTCATTCCTTTGTAGGTTCCGTCAACACCTATTGCAATCAAGCAACAACCTACCCAACATTTGGAGGCTAGTCGATTAAGTGTTTCATTTGAAAATTTGGTTTCCTAAATCATGAGTATTGTTGGCTTATCTCTAAGGATTTTGGTCGTTAGGATTATTTGTTTACTTGAGCCATTAATGCCTCTTATGTTTTAGGATTTGATATTCATTAAGAATTGTGCGGGGTGGCTTGAAACTTCTTGGTTATGAGCGTGATTATGCTTCAGTTGACCAGAAATTCACCAAGATCTTGCAGTAATTGTTTATTGCTTTGACATCCTCTTTTTCTTTCCTCCTTTGCAAGTTTGGGTGATTCCTTTGAGATAAAAAAATGTATTCCTAATCAAGAAGAGGTTGCATGCTTACCTTGAGGAGTAGACGAAGGTTTCTCTTTGGATTTGAGAATGGATTTCTACAGTAGTTGGATATGTTTCTGTGAAATGGAGTTTTTCACTCGTCGAGTACATGCATCGGCCATCCCTTGCAAATCCAACTCTCCTAGTTCCATGTCTTCCCCATCATCATGCTCTTCATTTCCCTCTTCTACTGAGACCATGTCTTCATCATCTTCTACACTTGTGTACTTGGTTCCTGAAAATTCTGCCTCTTTTCCATGTTTATGACCATGATCTTGGTGATGGTGTTCCTTAGATGTATGGTATGAATGGTTTGGTTGTTGGGATTGTGAGGATCTCAAATTTTTTGTTGATCTTAAGACCTTTAAGATTTGGCTGTGAGGGGGGTTTTCTGAGGGTTTTTATTTTATTGGTGACTTTCTAAAAACCCTCCTCATCTTTTTCATTCATGTTTTTAACAAGATCTAGAGGTGCATTGAGAGGACAATCCTAGAAGAGATTCCCATGTACATGGTGTTTTCGGCAACATAAGGGGATGTGTTCGTATTCAATTTTCTAAAACTAGTCAGAGTATCTGTAAATTAAGAAAATTGAAGCCGACAACGATATGGAAACATTTAGGTAGACATAGATGTGAGAATATGAGGTAATATCGACCCTACTTAATCATATCAATGATTTTTACAAAAGATCCAAGGGTGTTTCCAATGCCCTCTAATATTTTTTAGATTCCAATACTCCTTTGGCGGGGAATAAAGATGGATCCAGATAGGGGCAACAGTGAAGTCCTCCTTGGCAGGGATGAATTTCTTAGTCCATAGTTGAAGGTATAATCTAGTGGAGTTGAAGAAATAAGGGTCATTCGGAAATATTTTTTCTTGGTCCTCAACATTGTTTAAAACAATTGTAAAAATTCCCTTCAAGCCCAATTTGAGTTCGACCTCCTTTTGACTTACATCGTGTCTTGATCCACCAGATCAAAGCTTTTTCAAAAGGCTATGGTCCCATGAATCTATGGATAATGCAATGACCCTGCATGTATTGGATGGTTTCATTGATTTTTGTGGATTTGGTTTTGTATTTCGAGGTTTCATCTGCCTGCAATATCCAGGTGCCTATCTGACGCTTTTCCGAGCTATTGGGTACAACTTGCACGACTTCCTTTGATTCTTTTGGTAGTGGATTCCAGGGATTGTAATTCCTTCTTCCTCGTGGCAAGATGCCTTGTTATGATCCTCGCTTTTGGATGATGGTTTAATGTTGGGTGCACCACTGTTCCCATCCACGATATTATGGAAGGAGGTAGCCACCCCCTCCTTTTGTTGCCACTATTACAGAGGTTTTAATAAACCCTAGAAGCATTGAGAGAGCAAACCTTGGTGTTAATTTTCAATATTAATTATTTTTGTTATTATTTAAATTATTGAAAATAAATTTATATTTTCTAAAACATAAATAAGTGTTTTATATATTTATTTTCTAAAAAATAAATAAGTGTTTTATATATTTAAAGAAAATAATAATAATAATAATAGGAAAACGATTTTATAAATTTGTTGTTTAATTGTTTTATGTATTTTTTTTTCTTTTTAAAAAGTCAAATAATTTTGAACAAAATCATAATTATTAATTATTTAAATTACATTTTTGAATGCATAAATAAATAAAAAAACATTGAAAATAATATCCAAAATTTTTATTGATGTGGGACGAAGTGGTTTAGTAATGAGGATAAGAGTACTACCTCTTGTCCCTTGAATGACTGCTTGCATGAAGGAGCTTAGGCATACATGCATCTAGGCGCCACCCTAGGTTCCTCTTTAGGTTTTCATATTGTATTGATAAAATTGTTTATTGGTAAAATTGTTTATTAATTTAGGTTTTCATATTGCATTGGTAAATATTATTAAATTGCTTTTAGAGTTTGCTTTGACTTTTATATTAATTTGTTTTGATATTGAAGTTTTTTTTTTGTAAAATTTTAATATTAAACATAATAAAAATGAAAAAAAAATATTTTTAATATTATAAAAATGATAATTTTTTTTTTTAATTTTTAATTAATTCATAAGTTTATAAAAAAAAATTTAATTTTTAATTCATAATCTTATTAATCTTATTAGAGCCTTCACTTGATTCAAAATTTTAAATTAATTACAAAGTAAGAGTCCTATGTTTCAAGTCAAGTGATAGAGAAATTTCAGTGGAGTCCTCTTCCCCATGCCCACCATCAAAACTATTGGAAAACAACAATCTTACAATCTATACAAGTGTGATAGTTCTAATTATTTTTATTATTCATTGTTCATAGTTTGCACACATTTTTATTTTTAAAACAAAAAATTAAAAAAACAAAAATAATATATCTTATATTCAGTTTCTAACATTGTTATATTTACATTATAAATATCTTATTTAAAACTTTTTTTTTTTTTTAACTGTAACAAGTATGGAATTTATTTATCTAAAGTGATAATGGGTCTTTGCCAAAGAAACCCCTATTACAATGCAGTTTTCTAACTACTGTTGCTTTTGATCTATAGCATTCTTAGGGAATTTGAACAAAACTTTCATTGTTTACAATTAGCAGTCCTTTCATGAGTGTGTTGCCTTTGTTCGCCATCTGATCAGCTTCACTGTTTGACTTTCTAAGCATATGATAAAACTTGCAAGAGTCGAAGTCTAGAAGAACTCTCTTCAATCTGACCAAGGTTTTGTTGAGGCTGGCATTGTTGAACCGTGCCTCCATGTTTAATTTTTTTATTATTATCTCTGAATCTCCAAAAACTTGAAGGTCTTTGACTCCTTTTTCTCTTGCAATAAGGCATGCTTTRAGAAGCCCTAGAATMTCAKSTTGATTGTTGGATTTMTGACCTAATCCCYMRYAGAAAYAGTSTTTTGAAGACCCATYCGGGGAGTAGATGACCCCCCCAGCACCAGCGACACCAGGATTTCCTTTGGACGCCCCATCYGGGGAGTAGATGACCCCCCSAGCACYAGYRACAYHRRGATTTCCTTTGGACGCCCCATCAAAGAAAATTGTGGTTAAATTTTGAGACCGCCACCAAGACTGGAAAGTGTCATCATCATCTCTTATGCGCCAATCTGGATTGACAGTTTGTGGGGAGAGGAGATACTTACGCAGATAAGGCACAAGAGGGCCTAGCCACCTCTTTTCCTCGAGCAGTAACGAAGGATCCTCTTTAAAATACTGTTGTTGGGCCGCTTCCAGGAGGAAGGATTTAGCTTTTGCAACTACTTGCAACGGGGATTGCCGCAGCTCTTTGAAAATCAGCTGATTGTGTGCCAACCAAAGCTGCCAACATACATATTTGGGAAGTGTTGTCCAGATTTTGCACCAAAGTGATTTGGAAGGGATTCGTTGGGGGTAGAAAAGACTCCATGAGGCAAAGAGATCCACAACAGAATTCTGGGGAGGGAATGAAATCTAAAAGTCCTGTAGAATGAGTCCCCAGACCTCTTTAGCAAAAATGCAATCCATGAATAGGTGTTGGGTTGTTTCGGAGTTATTGCTGCATAACACGCATCTGTGAGGCCCCACTATGTTCCTTTTCTCCAGATTATCTCCCGTTAGAAGTTTATTGTGTACCAGGGTCCAGAAGAAGAAGTTCACTTTTGGTAAGGCTAGAGGTTCCCAGATGTTTTTCCAAAAAGTCGATGTTTGACTATTGTTTCTTAAGGCCTGCAAAACTCTATATCCTACTATTGTGGTGTATACACCGGTCTGACCCCAACCCCATCTATCTTTCATGGTTCTATTGACAGGGGCGGCGTCCTCCAGCAGATCTATGAGCATGGATTTTTGAAGAGATAATTGAGCTGGGACTCCTTGAAAATCCCATCCTGCCCAATCTCCATGCTGATCCCATTTTGAAAGGTCATATAAGTTGTTAACTCCTACTCTCTCCATCCAATCTCTGAGATCTGTTATGTCCACATTATCGGCCAGAGGTTCTCTTCCCATGATGCTATCAAGCCACAGATGAGTACGTTTGTCGTTTCCAGGTATTCTGTAGACCAATTTTTTGAAGAAATTGTTGCTTTTACAGCATAATTTCCACACCTGCGTACAATTTGTTGTGTTATCGCTTTGGAGATTGCTGAGAGATTTGTTGGGCCCGTATTTTGAACGCAGAGTAACACTAACCGGGTGCGTGGGCTCGTGGAGCAGCTTCCACAAAATCTTTCCTCCCAACGCTAAATTGACGAGTGCAGGGTCTCTAATTTGCAGCCCACCCTCTGCCATAGATTTTTTGACCACTTCCCAGTTCACCAAATGCATTTTATTTTCATTGCCCTTCCCTCCCTGCCACAAGAAGTCTCTGAGAAGTTTGGAGATCTGCTCCATCACGTTTCTTGGTGCGAGAAGAAAAGATGCCTGGAAGATTGGAAGCGCAAACAGCAAGAATTTGATTAAGATAACTTTGCCTCCCTTAGTCAACTAGTAGCCTCCCCACGCAGCAATTTTGGATTTAATTTTAGAAATGATATCGCTCCATAGCGATCTTTTGTTAACACCATATATGATGGGAAGGCCGAGATACTTAAACCTATCCCATTTTGCTTGGCCTTTGAACCCGAGGAGAGTGGTGATGCCTGTGAGTTCATGTTGGCCTATATTCCAGCTAAAGACTTCGCTTTTGCTCTCATTGACTAAAGCTCCCGAAACTCTGCAATAGTTTCTAAGGACTGTGTCAAATGCTTTGGCTATTCTGATGGAGGCTCCCCCGAGGAGAAGGGAATCGTCAGCAAAGAGTGCATGGTTCAGGGGTTTTGCTCCATTGGAAGGTTTGAGACCCAGAATGTTGCCAACTAATCTTTCAGTAGTGAGCTTTCGACTAAGGGAATCATCCATTAAGATGTACAGGAAAGGGGAGAGAGGGCATCCCTGCCTAATGCCTCTCTGAGCTTGGAAAAAATTGGTTGGGTGACCATTGACTAGAGGGGCAATCCATGGATTGTCAATGTAGGCTTTTATTAGCTAAACCAAGTGAGACGAAAAGCCAAAGGAGAGAAGAACATTGCAAAGGAATGAGCGATTAACTCTGTCAAAAGCATTTGCCATATCTAATTTTATCAACATACCTTTCTCTTTCCATTGTTTGCTTGAATGTATTGCCTCCTGGACTTGGATTACATTGTCCAGAATGTGCCTACCTTCCACAAAACCACCTTGAGGACTAGAGATCAATATTTTTAGCAACGGCTTGATCCGATTTGCTAGTAGTTTAGCCAGAATTTTATAGGAAGCGTTACACAGCGATATGGGCCTGAATCTTGCAAATGAATCAGGGTTGGAGTCTTTGGGGATTAAAGCAAGGTAAGTGGAGTTGGTTCCTCCACCTACCTTGGCTTTTTTCATAAACCCACTTATCATTTTATGGAGATCATCCTTGATAATATGCTAGCAAGATTTATAGAAGTGGATTGTGAATCCATCAGGCCCAGGTGCCTTGTCTGCATCCATGGACCAGACAACATTAATGACTTCTTCCTCAGAAGTTGGTCTACAGAGGATTGCGTTGTCTTCAGGACTGATGAGGGAAGGGATATTAGAGAGGAAGTCAACAGCTTCCTCATCATTGCTTTGAGTACCTTCTCTGTATAAATTCCTGAAATAGGTTTCTGCGGCAGCTTTGACTTGATTGAAACCTTTGCAGACTTGGCCCTCCACTGTTTTGATTTCTTCTATATGATTCCTAGACAGTCTCGCTCTATATTTCCAGTGGAAGAAGGAGGTGTTCCTATCCCCAGCCTTCAACCAGAGACTTCTGGATTTGAGTCTCCAGTATTCTTCTTCCTTTCGAAAAGATTGATATGTGGATCGTTGCGCTTTTATTTCTTTTTCCAACAACTCTACTGTGATATCTTTTCTTTTCATATCTGTTTGCAGGGTCTGCAATGACTGCACTGCTTATTTTCTTTGTTCGGTAGGAGTAGGGGCTGGTTTCTTTATCCAGTTCTTCAGAGCTTGTTTTGTAGCTTTCAACTTTTGCTCCCATACATAACTTGAGGATCCAGAGAAGGATTTGGCCCATGCTACTTTCACTGTCACTAAAAAACCATCTCTCTCGATCCAAAGAGGGCTAAATCGAAAAGGAATAAGGCCCAGGTCTTCTTCCTCTTCCAGGAGAAGCTGTATTGGCTTATGATCTGAGGTAAGTTTAGGCAGGATTTTGGTGATGATGATCTTTTTGTTCATCATTATGGAGCTTTGCACCAGGAATCGATCTAATTGAGCAGAAATGTGGTCCGGTCCCACCCTGTTATTGGACCAAGTATAAATTCCTTAGACAGGATTGAAATCTAAAAGATCCCAAAACTGTGTGAGCTCCTCCACCTTGGCCAGCATGTGGTCTCTGATGCTGGAGCGCCCCCTCTTCTCTTTTTCTTTCATTACAATATTAAGATCCTCGGCTATGATGATATTGCTAGGAGAAGTCTCCTCTAAAAAGGTAGAGAGAGAATTCCAACATTCTCATTTTTTAGAGTAGGAAACAAGTACATAAAGATTGAAGAGAGAGATGGACAACTTACTTGCATTGTGCTTCAGTTCCGTGAAGATCCAGTGCTGGGTTTCATGATGCTCATTCAGTTGGAATAGGTCTTCAGTCCAAAGAGTTGCCAACCCTCCAGAGGTTCCCCTTGAACTGACTGCTTTGCCTGATCTTTTATTCCACTTTGAATCGCTGATCTCTAGAAGGGCTTGCCCTTCTATTTTGGTCTCTTGGAGCATGAGAATGTCTGAGGGATCTGCTTTCAAAAGGTCCTTAACTACTTCTATTTTAGAGGGATTCCCCAGTCCTCTACAGTTCCAAGAGACGATATTCATTATTTACTTAAGGGGGGATTGGGGCCTCCCTTGGAAGGCCTTGGTTTGGTATTTAGCCCAATAGACATTTCTATTGTAGACTGGCTTCCTTGTATTTTGAGCCTTTATGCCTCCTCCTCCCTCTTTTCTTTGCGGGATTTCCTTCCTGCTTTTTTCGAAGGACGCTCATAGGTTTCATCCTCTGAAGAACCTGAGCTTTCCCTTGGTTTTTTCCTTGCGATTTCTGCGTATGAAGGATTGGAGGGGCTGCCTTGATTGGCTTCAATCTGTATTGCTTCCCCTCCCTCTTTGTTTGAAGGTGGTGTGTCTACCTGTTCCACGTTCTCCTGGGTTAGATTTACTTGATTATTCTTCGCACTTTCTGTCCCATTTGGAGTTGCTTCCATTTCTTGGTCGGTTTTGGAGCTGCTAGGACCTCCAGTCATATTGCCTTTACCTGTGCCTTTTTTTGAGTTTGCATTTTTCTGAACTAGGGTCCATTGTTCCCCATTTTGTTTGTCTACTTGTTCCTCAGCCTTCTTCTTGCAATGCTTTGCAAAGTGTCTGTGCCCGTGGCAATGTCTGCATTTAAAAGGTAGTTGTTCGTGTCCAACTCCTAGACATGCATCCACCCCGCTACAGTGAGTTTGATTCTTATTTAAAACTTTTAAATAATCATTTTAATTATGAAATTATATAAAATTTTAAAAACAAAAATAATATAAAATTGTTATATTCGCATTATAAATATCTTATTTAAAACTTTTAAATAATCATTTTAATTATGAAATTATATAAAATTTAAAAAACAAAAATAATATATTTTATATTCGGCTTCTAACATTGTTGTATTCACATAATGAATATTTTATTTAAAACCTTCAAATATTCTATTATTATTATTATTATTATTATTATTATTATTATTATATATATATATATATATATATAATATTAAGAAGTAATATAATTTATTTTCATCTTTTTAACTCACATAATTATAAACTATATACAATATTAAAATAAAATCTTTAGAAAGTAATATAATCAATTTTAATTATTTTCACTAATATAATTATTTAATATAAACAATATTAAATTTTATGTTTTAAAATATAAAATACTATATACATTATTATATAAAATATAAGATATTATGATGATGATGATGATTAACGTCCACTAAGACCTAATTGGTGTATTGGACGTTAAGAGGGTAAGTGATTACTTGTGATTCTTTAGAATTTTGTTTCTATGCTCGAAAAGCATTAAGAGAATCTTTCCAAGATCACCATACTTTTGTTGAGTTAAGAGGTTAGGAAGGTTGGTAGTGTGATCAATATTTTGAAAATGAGCTCTAATATGGGTATAGGCTGAACAATCTAAGAGAAAGTGCTTTTCATCTTGAACCTTCTTAGTGTCACAAAGGTGACACACACTCTCATCCCATGGCGTTTTAAGAATCGACCAACACCCAGTTTCACTATGGAGCTCGTGAGAATTTGTTCTTATCTTAGCAATATTTATTTTTTTCTTTACACTTGGCAAAACAAATAAATAATTTTGATCTTCTAGATTAGCGTTGAATCTTTATAATACCTTAATTTTCTTTTTTCCTCTAACTCTTTATCACACCACATTTTTTCCTTAAATTTTGATTTGACATTTCTTTTTAATATTATCTTTATTTTGCAAAATGGTTTCTTCCATGATTCCCCAATAGTTTAGCCAAGACCGGGCGTCTTTATGCCATCCTCGCTTGAGTCGATGGTGGTTATGACTTGATTTTGAAGCAATTTTAGGTAGTCTATTGTCTTCCATGTTGTTTAACTTGTTCTTATACATTAGGTATCTAGTCATAGTCATGCTCTCAATGGGGGAGAGGCTTGTTTCTACAAGAAGGATGGGATAGGGCATATTTCCTTTACTTTTGAGATTATAGGTTATAAAATTCTTTTGTATTTGCACTATCTTTCTCCAAGATTCACGAGAGATACTACAGCCCCAGACTTCACATCCATAAAGAATAACAGGTGTAACAAGAGTCTTAAAGATGAGTTTCTTCTTATCCCAACTCCAAAGATCAGTTGATTTACAATTGTTTTCAAGCCCATAATAAGTTTTACATCCCTCAATAATCCTTTTCTCAATGCTATAATTCCAATTGAGCTTGTGGTGAATATCAATT
>JASDQU011443898.1:24622-35794 GCA_032191745.1 Picea mariana
TTTTGAGTATGATGGTGGCATTTCATAATTAATCGGGTCTCAGCGATATCAACCACCCTTATCATATCATACCCTTATCATGGTTGGATATTTTTAGCAGGTGTGATTTTAACATCAAAACGTTTTAACAGCTTACCATACCATACCTATTGTCAACATATTTCATCACCGATTGTCTTACACAAACTATAATCTCAACTTTGAATTTAAACATACTTCATCACGGATTGTTCTACACAAACTATAATCTCAACTTTGAATTTAAACATACTTCATCACCGATTATCCTACACAAACTATAATCTTAACTTTGAATTTAAACCCATTTTTCGTTTAGTATGATGATGGAATGGAATTATAATTTAAAAGGAAGATAATTTTTTTCATTATGATGATGAAATTATATCTTCATATTGGAATAACATCGCCATCACCTTCGAAGTGATTGTGAGTTTGACGCGAATGCTCACGGAGTAAAAATTGATGATAACCTAATCTCAATTTAAAAATTGAAGATAACCTAATCTCAAGACGAAAGGAGTGTTTGTCCAACTGCTCCGAGAAACTTTTATATCCCAAGTATTTGATGGCGACATTCATGTTTTATAAGAGGCTTCGTGTTTGAACGAGGACAATAAGATTTTTCGATATTATCTTCAATTTTTTTCTGGTCAATTTTATATATTTGAAAAGGTTTCCCCTACAAGCCAATATACAGTTACTAGTTTTTTTTTAAATAAAAAGGGTAATTTTTTTATTAATAAATTGTAATTGTACAAAAATGATATGTATTATAGTGGTATGTTATATGTTCTGTTAAACTAGTGGAAACCTAAATAGGTGGCTGCCTATTATGTTTTTGGTCAAAAAGGGCAGTCGCCACTTGTCTTGCCAATTTGTACCAAAACAGGTGGCCGCCTATTATGTTTTTGGCCAAAAATGGCAGTCGTCATTTGCTTTGTCAATTTGTTGGAAACCAGAGCAGGTGTTGGTAGTGCTCACAACACTCTATGAGTAAACTAGTCATTCTAACAAACTCTGAAAATTAAAACTAGGCAAAAAATGAACGGAGTACTAAAACAGGTTGACAAGAAAAAAAGCTCCATCATCGTGCTAGTGATGCTCAGAGAATTGTGCAGAATTAAACATTAGAGGGGCTATGAGAACAATAGAACCTGCCATCCGAAGAGTCATTGTGAAGGATGCCATCGCTGGGCTTGAGCACGTAGGGTTGCGCACAGGTCAGGCACATGTGCTTAGCTGGTGCGTTCGAAAATGCATCAAACATCATGTCGATGCGGCTATTGATGAGGGTGTATCGATGGAGTTGCTTCGCCATATAACCTCTGATATCGAAAATAAGCTCCAGCTGCTCTGGGCTGAAGAGGTTGGGTGGAGTCTGGTCGCAATCCTCAACTGGGTTTAACAGTGAAGGCTTAGCGGTGGGGGATTCCTCTTGTACAATGCAAGTGGTGCCATCCATGGCCATCGTTGTTCCTGTAACAACAACACTGGTGTCGGGGCGAATATGGGCTTACGGGATTGTGTAGAGGAGGGATTCTGGTGGAACCTGAATTGGTTCCTCTGGGAATTCCTCCTCCACGAAGACCATTGGAGGTGTATGTGGCCGCACAATTCGCTGAGTCCGAGCGATGGACAAAGCCCTCTCCAAATTGTGCAGACGTCTCTACCTTGCTGCACGACTATACCAGGGAGGACCTTGCTTGGGCTTTCCTCTCTCTCTTGGCATGGTGGAGCCTGGAGGGCAAAAAAAAATACGTATGAGGCTAGAGAGAACCGACTGGACCAAAACCAAATTCCCGAGCAGAGCAAGGAGACAGAGCACTTAGGTGAAGTGGTGAATGCCATGGCCAAGCTGGATTGTTAACCGAGGGGCGGATATCACTGCTTTGCTACCACCTGTGCCCAACGTCACCCTCCTGCAATTAATCATCAAGGCCTCCATTAATCTGGCGCGGGGGAGTTGTCCTCCCTTCCTCTTCAAACTTTTATGGCCGTCCTCCATCCAAGAATAGGGATTGGGGTGGCCACCGACCATATTTGTGGCAACTTTCATGGGGTCTGCATGGCCTCTCTGGGCTACGTGTCACCCCATCCGGGGCGCGAATATGCAATCATTGACACAGGTTGAAATTATGATTTTATTTATTGGGATAGATTCAAAGGGCATTGGCTAGCTGTTCTACGAAATGTTTTTTTTCGCCAGAATTCGGCCAGTTAAATTTACACCAATCACTTTTTTTGTTGTTCAAAATCCATTTCTGAATGTAGAAATGGATTCAACATGATGAAAAGCTCTGAAGACACTATACAGAAATAATCACTCAAATCTACGAATCCAACAATTTCTCATAGGATTTTGGTCAAATATCCCTGGAAAAAATCATCATTTGGTAAAACTTTTAACCTATGATTCAAAGCAGCACCTGATTTAGTTTATTAAAATATATGAAATTGTAATTTAATGAATTTTCGCACCTGATTTAGTTTATTAAAATATATGAACTTGTAATTTAATGAATTTTCATAGGTGAATATATATATAACACTAACTAACACATCCTTTTGTTAAAAAAGTCTCCCCTCAGCTACGCGCATATTTGTGAAGTCGTTGTCCGATTATCTTTAAAAGTTTTGTTTTGTCCACAACTTTACGTAAAGGCGGTATAGATATTGACAGGAGACATAAATAAGACCTTTGTACCTCTCCATGCATCTCGATACTTTAAAAAAAGGCCGTCGGAATCTCGTGGGAATGGGAATCACAAGGGAGTCTACATGTAGCCATTTCAAAGGCTGTAGTAGTCTAAAGACTACCAAATAACTTTTTTAAGTCGATATTTTTAGAAGATATTTGAATAAATTTTAGCCAGAAAGTGTTAGATACACAAATTTAAGTGATTATTTTAATTAGATATTAAATTGTTAAAATTGTATTTTATAATATTTTTAATTTAATATTTAAAAAAATATATGGTAATGTAATTTATAATAATGAAAATAATATAATAATAATAAGATATATATAAATTATTTTAAAATTATTAATTGATTTTAAAATTTAAAATTTAAAAATAAAATAGTGATAGAGTAATTTTGAAAATAATATAATAATAATAAGATATATATAAATTATTTTAAAATTATTAATTAATTTTAAAATTTAAAATTTAAAAATAAAATAGTGATAGAGTAATTAGTAATAATAAATAGATAAAGTTAAAATTTAAAAATTTTTTAATAAAAATTATTTCAAATTATTTTTAAAATTAAGGGAAATATATTTTATTTCATCCTCTTTATGAAAATTAGTAATTTTTCTATTGAGAATATGGAATATGGTTATGATTTGATATGTAATGTATAAGAACACCATAAATAATATTAAATATATTATTACATCTAAATTTAAGGAATGAGAAATTGTGATGTGATAAAGAATTAAAGGATAAAAAAATTAAGATATTATAAGGAGGTGATTAACCTTAATTTTGAAGATTAAAAGCATTTATTTGTTTAAATTAGTGTAAAGAAAAATAATATGTCATATTTGTGACAATAAGAAGGTTGAAGATGAGAAACACTTTATCTTAAAATGTCCTTAGTACACCCACATTAAATCTTAATTTCAAAATATTTGTTATAATGCCAACTTTCTTAACCTTTTAACTCATTAACTTTATAAGGCTTTATATAAACAGTTTTTTTTAAGATTTTTGAGCACATAAATAAAATTTTAAAGAAAACCAAGTATTTCCTTAAGTATTTCTTAGCTAAAGTTCCAATAAGTCAAAGTTGGTCTCAATAAACATTAATAACAATCATCATCATTAATAAAATTATTTTCAAATTAATAAATAATTTTAAATTTAAGTTATATAAATAAAAAATATAATCATTTCCATTTAGTCAATAATAATAATAGGAAAAAGTTAAAATAAAAATCTCCTTTAATGAAAAACATTTTTTTTCAACTAAAAGCACAAAGATTTATCTATTATATACATAAATTTTACATTGTTTCCAAGCGAATCTGCCAAAAGAGAAACTAGATCTTCTTACCTCGAGTAAAATAAGCAATGTTTTCATGCCTATATCAACAATTTTGGGAGACCCTCTTACCATATGTGTCCAAAGTCTTATAAGAAAGTACCTATAGCTATCTATAAAAGCTAAATTTATATGTAGTCTATCTATTATTATAGTTATGACCAATCTAGAAACATAATAATAGTAAAAACTATATGATAGAAGCTTCAACAAACTAGTCAACCCCACTCATCATCCCTGGGCTGCAATTTCAGTGTCTCGATCATGGGTTTAGTGTCTAGCATAGCCTCAATCGCCTCAACTACAACCACCTCAATTAGACAATTATTAGTGTCTGGTGGACTTTGTGTGCCCTCCCCTTCTTCATGTTTCTCAAGCTGCTAACTGGCAAGAAAAACCTTGAAGCGAATGCCATACTAAGATTGAAAAAAAAACTTGAATTTACCTTCCAGAATACAAATCACATGAAAAAGGTCTTCCTGCTCCTTCTTGGTTCTATGCAAAGCCTGCCCAACCATGGCCTTAATGATCAAATAGGTCTCATCTATCTTGAAATACATTGTTTCCCTTGTCTTAGAATAAAAGGGGATGTCCAACCTATCCTAGACCCCCTTAAGAATATATCTATATCATAAGTGGAAATCCTTTGAGCATAGCTCCTAGAACCTATTCCACCTATGTCATTTCCTTATTTTCTTCCTTCGAGCATAGCTCCTAGAACCTATTCTAGTCTCCCACGCCTCATGGGCTGCCCTCGTGTTGCAGGCCCCTAGGACATAGACGCTTCCTTATCATGCGCCCCCCTACACCTTGCTCACCCCTTCTTGCTAGATTTCCTTTCCATCTTATGGACAATCCCCACCGAAATGCAATCAAACAACTGTGTTTGCCACCGACGATACCTAATAACTAGAACCACCAGCTTCCCACCCTCATCTACTCTCGACCCAACTTCAACCCCATTGTAGTTCCATTAAACCATTGAATCAATCTCAACTGGATAACCTAGGTTGCTCCATGATGCTCGAGAAAAATTGTGTCTATAATTCCCTTACTGGTACAGCCCACTGATCCAGGTGGATATTGGTGGTCACCCACCCGTTCCAATTGGTTCCTCTTGTCAGTTTTTAGTTCAACACGTTCTTCTGTACTTCTTTGTAATTGAGGGATTTACACTTCCAGGGTTGTCTGAAGCCCTACACATCTTCCAGGTGGATATTGGTGGCCTCCCACCTAGTCCAACTGGCTTATTTTGTATGTTTTCATGTCAGTACAACTTGTTGTACTTCTAGGGCCATTTTTGGGCCCTAAACAATGTTATTTTGGCTCACCACAATCAAGCTATAGCAATGTAATGCATAGTTCTCGAAAATACCTTTCGAACGGGCTATCACACTCCTAAAACGGAGATCGTATGAAAACGTTACGACCCCGAGAAGTCAATGTACTAACTTACCCAAACGAGGCCCACATGAATTTTGGTGTTTCATCTCCTAGGGTTAGGTTTTTGGATGTATAGGGTTTTGGAATTCATGGTTATCATAAAAAGGCCTTCAGAGCCTCATTGTAATGATCCTCTAGCAAATGGGCGTAGCCGTCACATCTCTCCTCAGAGATAAAGCTGCCACCATTCTAGCGAGTCTTGCATTCTGNCTTTACAATTCTTTCATTAATAGAAATCAAGTATTGTTACATTTCTCTGTTTCTGGCAATTTTAATGAGTATTTCATTGTAATTTCTCTGCTTCATTTTGTTCCGAAAATAAATCCGGATCAATGGTATCAGAGAAAGCTACTCTTGATCGTTTTGCAACACATGTCCCCGACGAGGTCCGAGTATAGCCAGTTGGGTCTTGCATTTTTCTCTCTTTAGGAAAATCACCCTCGCATGCCCAAGAAACCCTCGATGACGACATAAAAGAAAGGTGGTGGAGCAAAAGATTCTATTAACATGTTTCTTGAGCAAGCTCTCGCGTGACAGAGGGACAAAATGATGGAGAATTTTGCACAAATCCTTCAATGTCTGCCGATAACAACATGCACATCTTCATCAAGCGACCATTTTGGAGGAACCTCTCCCTTCAGGGTACAAGTTAATTTTGATATTCCCATATTTGAAGGTCAGATAGATGTGGATGCCCTAGAAAAATGGTTAAATCTATTAGAAGGTTATTTCTTTGTTCAAAATTTTTCCAACAAGGAAAATATCACCTTTGCACTCCTCAAGGCTCTCCCCCATGTCAAACATTGGTGGGAAACTTACTGAGAGCAAAGTTCCAGAGAGGACTCTAGAATATATGGGGCCGAGCCCACTTGGGATTTTTTTTGTGGATGTGTTCAAAGAAAAATATTATCCTGTTGATAACTATGAAGACCAATACATGAGATGGACTACACTGCGGCAAGAGAAGAGCCAAATAGTGCCAGAGTTCACAAATAATCTCCATACCTTGCGCACCAAGATGGGTATCAAAGACTCCGTGCGACATCTGGTTCTGAAATACCATGGGGCTCTACATAGGTACATCCAAACTGAAATGGATTTCCTAAACATCTCATCATTGGGAGTTGTCTATCGATATGCTATCAAAATTGAGAAGAAATTTAGGCACCAGAACAAATGGGAATTCGAGTTTGCAAATATGCCACAACCAAAGCATGGTAAAGACGGCCCTAACCAACAACCTATAGACAACCAGTCCAAGAAACTGGACAAAAATGGTAAAGGAAAGATGAAGAATGACACTGGGAAGTGGTGTGACTTCCACAAAATCCCCAGGCACAACACCGTTGAATGTCACTCGAAACAATCATTGGTGGTTGAGATCAAAGACATGGAGCCAAACCATGATTTAGAATCCGATCCAAAAAATATTGAAAATAGACATATCATCGACGTAGACCCTGTTGTGACCACAACAATTCAACCAGAAGAATCAGTTGGAGCGCCTCTTCCATTCAGAGATGTGGGCGAAGGGGACCTTGTTGCATTTCATTGTTGATAACAAAAGCCAAAAGAACCTCATCTCAGCTAAGGTCATCAAATAGTTGGGGTTGTCGACAAAACCACACCCTCAACCATACAACATCGGGTGGCTTCACCAAGAACGAGATCTCTGTGTCAGCCAGCAGTGTCTCCTGTCCTATGGCATCCGACCCTTCAAGGATGAGGTAGTGTGTGATGTTTCTCCTCTTGATGTTTGTGATGTTGTTTTGGGCCAACCATATATGTGGAGACATCATGTTGTCTATGGGTCTAGACCCCGTAGTGTCATTATTACTCTGGGAGGTCAGCTCTATAGGATACTAGAGGTAGTTTGGACTACTGCTCCACCAAAGCAGTGCCGCAAGGTAATCTCACATACTGCAAAATTCATCCTCTTCACAGACAGTTCAAAGGATGCACAGAAGACCACTACAACCACTGCAACCTCAACACCTTTTATCCAACAAAAACATATTGTTTCTTCACCTACAATGGTGCCTACACAATGCCCCATCAAACCTAGAGACAACATATTGGTGGAGCATATTCAACCCTGCCAGCAACAGGCGTGTGACAGATTAAGTAGCACAACTTCTCCAACAAAGCATGAAACTCACCAAGATTCAGATTAAGAAAATGCTTTCCCATCTTCCCTGAGCACTCAACACAATTGAGACCATTACTTCCTAAGGGGGTAGGATTGATCCAAGTGGATATTGGTGGCCACCCACCTGTTCCAACTGGCTCCTCTTGTCAGTTTTTAGTTCATCACATTCTTCTGTACTTCTTTTTAATTGTGGGATTTACACTTCTGGGGATGTCTGAAACCCTACACATCTTCCAGGTGGATACAAGTGTCCTCCCACCTAATCCAACTGCCTTATTTTGTATGTTTTCATGTCAAAACATCTTGTTGTACTTCCAGGGCCGTTTTGGGGCCCTAAACAATGTTATTTTGGTTCGCCACAGTAAAACTGTAGACGGATTTAGAGTTTGATGGCGTAATGCGTAGTTATTGAAAATACCTTTCAAACGGGCTATCACGCGCCTAAAGCAAAGATCGTATGCACAAGTTACGACCCCGAGAAGTTAATGTACTAACTTACCCAAATGGGACCCACATGACTTTTGATGTTTCATCTCCTAGGGTTAGGTTTTTGGATGTCTAGGATTTTGGCATTCATGGTTATCATAAAAAGGCCTTCAGAGCCTCATTATAATGATCCTATGGCGAATGAGCGTATCCGTCACATCTCTCCTTAGAGATAAAGTTGCCACCATTCTAGTGAGTCTTGCATTCTGCATTTTTACAGTCTCTTTACAATTCTTTCATTAATAGAAATCAAGTATTGTTGTATTTCTCTGTTTCTGACAATTTTCATGAGTATTTCGTTGTAATTTCTCTGCTTCATTTCATTCCGAAAATAAATCCGGATCACCCACGCCAGATATAGTCACCAAAAGTGGTGCCATCATGAACCAAATGCTTGTTCCTACCTTCATCCCTGAATGATGTGTCATAGTACTCCTCCACTTATCTTCTAAAGGATTTAGCACATTGAAAGATGAATGTTGTGTACCAATACCCATCTCGGCACTCAACAACTTAATGATCCCCATGATGTCATACAACTAGAACTGGTTGAACCAACCCCCTTCCAACTTTTGAAACCATCGTCATACTCACAACCTCCTCCTATTCTTGTACAAGTGTCCTCTCCCCCATAACTTTCACATAGAGCGATTATCATACACATGGACTCAGGAAATCCCTACATCTAACACCCCATCCGGGTATAATGAAAGACACTTTTAAATTACTAATTAATTTTAAAATTTAATTATATAAATAAAAATATTGTCATTTTTCATAATTAAAATAATAATAATGAAAGAAAATAAAAAATGAAATCTCCTTTAATTTAATAATACTTGTATATTTGAAAAAACTTATATAAATTTAATTCATTTTTAACCCATATTTCTCTTAATCAAACAATAACCTTATACTTAATTTTATTTAAAATTAATAAATAAATAATTGTTTATATGTGAAATTAAATTATATTATTTTATAGTTTTTAAAATAAAATTAAAATAAATTGAAAAAATATTTTTTTATCAAAACCATGATTAAGTAAATAACACATAGTTAATTTATTGCAATTATGATATTTTGTTAGTTTTGTTTTTATCGGGAATAATATTTCTCTGCGGTTTTGAACGGGAATAATATTTCTCTGCGGTTTTGAAAAGTAATATTTCTCCGTGGTTTTGAAGGAATACTACTTCTCTACGGTTTTGAATGGAAATAATATTTCTCCGAGGTTTTGAAGGAATACTACTTCTATGCGGTTTTCAAATTAATATTTTTCCAAGGTTTGGGAAGGGCATACTATTCCTTCTCTACTGTTTTGAAATTAATATTTCTCTGAGGTTTGGAACAGGCATACTAGTTCTCTGCAGTTTTGAAATTATATCTCTGCAGTATGAGAATAATACTTCTCTCTTTTTTTTTTCTTTTTTTTCTTTTTTAAGTAGATATTTTATTTCTAAGATTATATATCTAGGGTTTTCAACGGGAATAATACTTCTCTGTTTATTTATTGTTTAGGAGATATTTTATTTCTAAGATTATATATCTAGGGTTTTGAATGGGAATAATCTATGTAATTTTTACCGTTTTACCCAGAATAATCTCTGGCTGGACTTCTTTGCCATTTTCAGAAATTATTTTTGGCTTCTTCAAAGGGTTGAACATTTGGACATCTGAAATGAGGTGAGTCACTTTTTACTTTGATTCAATTTTAATTTTACTTAAAGAGATTTAAATATATTTTATTTATTTATTTATTTTAAGTTTCAGAAGTAAAAGTTGATTTGAGAGATAAAGTCAATTCATAATAATAATTGTTACATCTTTTTTCTCTTCTTTTCAATATGAGCACTCCACCATGTATTCCAAAAATTCATCCTAACAAGGGGAGACCCTCCAAAATCACCCTAGAGATCCTTTACGATTATATGAAATCAGTAGAAAAAAAAAGAGAAGAGAGAGATGCCAAAATCCAAATAGAGTTAGAAACATTAGAAAAAATGAGTGAAGAAAGAGATGTAAAACTCCAAATAGAGCTAGAGGCAATGATTGATAAAAAAATTAAAGATACCATTCAAACTCAAATAGAGGACAGATTCTTAGGGTTCAAGAGTGAATTGCAGACAATGAAGGATAGAATTCAAGAAATGGAAAAACATAAACAATCAACCCAAGAAGGAGGGGTTGAAGAAAATCACAACTTGAGAGATAGGATTAAAGAGCTAGAAGAAAAACTAACCAACAATTTGATCCTCAATAATATGGAAAACAAATTGGATATCAAACCCATCAAAGAGGAAATGAATAAGCTAATCGAATTGGACCATGAGCATAACAAAAGAGCCTTGAACCTCATAATTTTTGGTATAAAAGAATAACAAGAGGAGGATACGCTAGCAATAGTAAAAGAATAATTAAAAAATAAATCACAAATTGATACAACTTACCTCATAGAAGCAAACAGGCTAAGAAAAATAATTGATCACAAAGATAGGTTGATCCATGTCGAAGTAAGTTGTAATGATCATAAATATAGCATACTTAGAAAATCTCCGAGCTTAAAAGGGCCAGGAATATTTATAAATGAAGACCTCATTCCCGAAGACCAAGCTGAATTAAGGAAGGAAGTTCAAAAGGTAAAACAAGCCAGGAAAGAAGGAAAATGGGCAATAATTAGAAATCAAAAAGCTATAGTTAGGGATAGAGACCAGAAGGATAATAATAAATAGGAACTTGGGACACTTGGGATCCTTTTTTGGAATTGTCATGGCTTTCCATGGCGCAAAGGTCCTATGATAAGTTGGATCCCAAGTGATATTGATATTATCTATCTAGCTAAAACTTAGGAGCATGAGGAGTCTAAGGTCCCTAACATGGAAGGATTTGTCTTGTGGTCGGCATGGAACAAAAAATCCCACCGTAGAGGGATAGGAGGCATAGCTTGTTATATTAGAAAAATCATTTCTCCTCACATTCAACTTCATAAGATTGACCCTCTTAATCAATACATTTGGATAGAA
>JASDQU011443899.1:44704-61848 GCA_032191745.1 Picea mariana
TGTATACCATGTACACAAGCACTTGAATTAATATAAGAATGCTTTGATCCAAATTGTCTAGTGTATT
Source organism: Picea mariana (assembly GCA_032191745.1). Lineage (NCBI taxonomy): Eukaryota > Viridiplantae > Streptophyta > Pinopsida > Pinales > Pinaceae > Picea > Picea mariana. The sequence continues at coordinate 44,772 of JASDQU011443899.1, forward strand.
TTGGTTACTGTATGCATCTATTGAATGGTATGTTTACAGTTTATTTCTGGTCCCTGTTATGTATTTGTTTCAATTCCATAAGTATGTGATTTCATGTTGAATGTATGAAGTTTGTGAGGAGAGTATGAGTTTCAATTGTTTCTCTTCCTGAGAATTCCTGCAAGGAATGCAGTGAAAGTCCGCAAGGAGTCCGTCAACAAGATTCTGAGTTTTATCTCAGAAAGCTCAGGAGAGATAGTGTTAACTTATACCAGTAGAAGTGCAAGTACAACACAAAGGCATGCAAGGTGTGCACATGTTGAGGAGAGTCTTAGACTTTTCCAAACCAAGTGAGTGGTTGAATAAATTATGTTGCAAGGAGTGTGCAAAGTTGGAGTGTTTGAATGACCAGAGGTTATTGTGGCAGCCGCAAGGAGTACATGCAAGATTCCTTAGAATCCTTGAGTTTGCAGCAAGGATCAAGATCAGGAGGGATAGAGACTTGGATAATTTCAAAGGAAATATGAGGGTTGAAATCACCTTATGTAACTAAGTTCAGAAGAGTTGAAGCCAAGTTATTTGGCCAGGAAACATTGAGAGCTGAACGGACGGATCAAATTCTTGAAGGGAAAAACGCCAATTTTCGTGGGTCGTTGGATCCAGTAAATCTGAGAGGAGGATAAGAGATGATATCCTTTCAACACTTGTAAGCTTAAGATAGATAGTATATGTCATATCTGAAGGAGTGTGAGTCGTTGATTTGGCACTCTAGAATATCAGGAAGTCGGGAATCGAAAGAGTGGAGGAAGCTACTTTCGGAAGTCGCGAGTCGTGAAATTCGGATTCGCGAAGGAAGAATATGGAGCGTCGGATCACGGGGAATGAGGACCGTCGATATGGCATAGCGATCATCATGAGTTCTCATTTCGGGAGAAGGGGAGAGAACTATTTCACAATTTCCCGATACGCAAAGTCCCAAAACACTCGAGAGTTGGACCCCAAGTCGCAACCGGAGGTCACTTCAGTGAAGAATTTANAGGAAACATTGAGAGCTGAACGGACGGATCAAATTCTTGAAGGGAAAAACGCCAATTTTCGTGGGTCGTTGGATCCAGTAAATCTGAGAGGAGGATAAGAGATGATATCCTTTCAACACTTGTAAGCTTAAGATAGATAGTATATGTCATATCTGAAGGAGTGTGAGCCGTTGATTTGGCACTCTAGAATATCAGGAAGTCGGGAATCGAAAGAGTGGAGGAAGCTACTTTCGGAAGTCGCGAGTCATGAAATTCGGATTCGCGAAGGAAGAATATGGAGCGTCGGATCACGGGGAATGAGGACCGTAGATATGGCATAGCGATCATCATGAGTTCTCATTTCGGGAGAAGGGGAGAGAACTATTTCACAATTTCCCGATACGCAAAGTCCCAAAACACTCGAGAGTTGGACCCCAAGTCGCAACCGGAGGTCACTTCAGTGAAGAATTTATGGGAGGAGCTAGGGATCGTTAAGCCCTATTTTGGAGTTCAGGAATTAGAAGAGTCGGGATGACTCTCAATAGGAGTCCTGAAATCACGAAGTTCAAAACTCCTTTTGGTAAGGAGTGTGATCATCGTTAGTGGTCGCATGGGAGGAGCTTGCGCCTAGTGATTTCTCGCACAGGTGGAGTTCATAAAAGGACCTGTGGTTTATATGTGTTGAAGGTTCCAGCATGGACCAAGGAGATACTTCGACTTAGAGGAATTCGAAGATCCATAGGCTGAGAGGTCGGAAGACCCTGCTGAGGTGGGTCTCTGCGTCAAATCATCATAAAACCCATAATCACTTCATGTGAGAAAAAACTCTATCTTTGGGATGTTCACCTCCTTCATTTTAATTTCTTGGTATTCTGAACAAAGGTCTAGTTTATTGAATAAATTTTCTCCATGAGGCTCATCCAAGAGATCATTAATAATAAGAATTGGAAATTTTTCCTTGATGGTGAACTTATTGATAACTTGAAAATTAGGACACATGCAACAATTGCCTTCTTTATTTAATATCATGACCATAGGGGAGGAATAAGGGATGGTTATGGGATGTATAACTCCAATCTCTAATAGTTCTTATATGCTATCTTTTGTTTCATTCTTATTTCCAAAAATGTGCCTATAAGGATGCACATTAGGTGCTTGACAACTAGAAACTAAGGGGGTTCCATGGTCATGTTCACCATCTGAAGGTGGTAAGTTGTAGGGTGTTTCAAATGCCTATTTATGTTTTCTTAGAACCAAATACAAATCAAGGTGAATCTCCAATTGGTGGGTATCCACTACTTTTATGGAAAGGAATTGGGATATAATGTCTGTGTGGCCCCTCTTCAATAACTTATCCATATGATAAGAGATAATAATTTTAGGTGAACTAGTTGTAACCCATTTAAGGGCGTGTTTCTACCCTTAGTGAATCTCATATATAAGTCCTTGAAACTCATGGTGACAGGTCCCAAAGTGCATAACCATTATACATCAAGAACTACATCATACCCACCCATTAAATAACAAAATGAGAGATTCAAGATCATCCTCTCCTATTTTAAGTTTTACGATTTCACATCAACATCAAAATTTTATCATACCTTCATTTACTATAATAATTTAAAATTAGGCATTGCATAGACATAGCAATGGGTTTCTTCTACCACTTTCCAATGGATAAAATTGTGGGTGTTTCCACTATCAATCAAAATAATCACCTTGTGATTCTTGATATAACCAGTAAACTTCAAATCTTGGGATGCATAAAAGCTAGATAAAGCATGGAGAGAAGTTTGTGGTTCCTAACACGGAGAATTTAAGGTTAGGTCCTCTTGAGGATGAGGGGTTGCTTATTTAGATTTTGGGATGGTAGTGTCTTCAATGGAGATATCCTCCGAGTGATATTGAGAGAAGACATATATTTGAAATAATGTATGTTTTTTACATGTGTTCCATTTGAAATATATCGAGGCCCTCAATTTGCAGACATGGAGTGTCGAGGGATAGATCGAATCATGATGCCCAATTACACATATGGATACCCACTTCACCACCACACTTCTCGAGTTCATCATGTTGGAATTCATGACATCAACCTGTTTCTAGAAGACATTGGGTCTTGCTCCATGAGGTACAAGTCAGGTATTGTGGTAAGTGTCACTTAATACTTGAGTCATTTGATTATGTTTCATTTAAAGATGCTTTTGATTATAGAATATCTCCCTGGAAATTATGCTCTTTTCGTTGTTTCACCTTGGTGGTTGAAATTGTTCCCTAGTAATCTGTCACCCCTAGGGAAACGTTTTCTACTTGGTGGTCTCATTGACAAGTCATCGTACCATTTCCGATCATACTTACCATTTTCACACTTCATCCTTTTTCATCTCCTTATCTTTTGGGATTTTTGGGTGTACTGACCTAAGAAGGGATTGTACCTCATTTCAAGGGAATAAGGGACTGAAGGCCTAGAGGGAATGTAACTGGAAAAAGTTAAAAGCCAAAATTACAATGTTCTAGATGCTCTCCCAAAGAGGTCTTCAGAACAACAAAGAATTCCTCTTAAAAGAATTGAAGACCTACAAAAGAAAATTTCACATATATAAATGTTCCACTTGTTGAGGGATCTACACAAGTGCGATATACTCTTTTATTTACCCATATGGAACTCTTTGTACCTCTATCTTTAAGTGACATTGTGGTACTTATTTCAAGTCTTATGTTACCCAATTGTTTTGGACTTTAGTAAATTTATGGAAAATAAATGGGTTTGGAAAAAGGTTGCATTGAAAATAAAGGTGCAACACACCCTCTACAAAGGCATCCATAAATGAGACAATATGAACCCTTTTATGTCATTAAACCCATGCCTAAAGGTCTTACACCCATCCATTCCATCTTCATTACATGACTTAGAGAGGGGTCCACCTGGGAAACCCTCCTTGAATTAAGGAATGATTCACCCAATAGGTCACCTTGGAAACCCTCCCATACTTAAACTTGACAAGTTGCATAGGGTCTTTGAGCACTTGTTTAATTTGAGAAGCTAGTTTTTATGCACATGTTTAGGTGGATATTTTATTAAATGTTATTTTACTTGCCATGATACATTTGAGTTGAGACCCTTGTAGGGTGCACTCAGTTGTCTTTGCAGGACCTCGTTTGATGGAATATTTGGAGGAACAAGTCTAACTTGAACTACTTATTGTGCACTGAAATATGACGATGGTACATCGGTTGGTTGATGCAATTTCATCGACACTCTGACAAAACATGGTTATTAGTTTCGTTGGTGTAACGGGGTCGGATATCTGAAGAAAATGTTGACATTGAATATCCACCACACTGTTTTCGGTTATGCCGACAACCCAAAGGACCAAAAGCTCGTCGAAATCAACCATTATTTCCAACAGATACATGTTATAAGTCTGACGTAACTACACGTCACATATGCCACGTCCATACAATAGATACGACAAATATTACTATTGGACCTAGCTTCGGATATCTGAATCTCATGTGCATCAGATATGCGACGTCTATACAATAGATATGACTGAGGTGATATACCTCTGACATATTTTAATGTCAGACTGTTCATCGGATATTCGATGGACACGCTTGTCAAATATTCAACCAAATGGTGTATATTCAAAAATAAATAAATAAAATAACAATATTGCATAACATTGCTTCCGCTTGAAGTGAAAAAATCTAAGAGGTTCTCTAGGTCATGTGTGCTAGTAGATCCATCCTGGGATTGCTTTAATTTCCTCCAATCTACCATCCCATGACTTGGATTACATTTCCCCCATTTTTTGGAATAAAATTCTAGTGGTTATCTTTAATAGCCCAATTATGTGTTCACTAGAGATGACATTGAAAATCCAGCACCATCTCAATCTACCTTTATGGTGGCGGTCTACTTGCATTATAAATTGGAAATATATCTATGATCCATCTACATAAGAAGAGTCATTGAGGATTTAAATAACTTACGATGTTCTTTGTGACTAATCAAAATGTGCATTTTACTACTAGACTTGCACCTGATCCCATTGCAATACCATGAACAAATGATACCTGAATCAAACAAAGAAAAATACAATAAAGACATCAATTGTTCCTACTCAAGTCATGTTCCTTGTTACTGCAAGAAGAAGACATGGTTGCTTCCAAGTTTCCGTCTCAACATTTTTTAAGCTAATGAAAAAACAAGCTTTCACATTAGACATATTCTTTCATATTCTTGGTCTATAGCATTTCTTTATCTCTACAACCAAGCTGCAAATCCCATTCTAGAAGCTTCTTGATAGTTTGGTTGTCATTGATGTCAACCCTTGAAGAAGCCTCGAAGGTGTGGTTTTGGCACCCAATGTTGAATGAGGAATATGTACATTATGGACATAGTAAATACATGAAATACACTCACACATGGATAGTACTCATCGTTTCATTTTCAGTGATATGTGGAATGCCATGTAGTTCCTCACGGTTAGGGAGATATGGCCTTGAGAAGTTTGTAAGCCCCAAAGAGTGGTCAAGAAGCCCCTAGTTGGTTACAAGTCTTTAATGCAAGGGTAAAGTTGTTGTAACAAGAAAATTCTAGAAGCCCTAAATTAAGGAGAGGATTTTACCTAGCACAAGTATAAATATACCTCAAGGAGTCATTCACAAGTACACTCACACACTCATTCATTGATTATCTATATTGTGAACTAGTGATATTTTTCTAAGGTTGTGACAAAAATTTTCTGAGGTAGAAAAGGAGGGTCAAAGATGAAAGTATCAGGGTTGAAGCAAACCATATTTTCTAAGGTATATGTGAGTTACAGATCAGCAAGGCATGGATGTATGTGGGTTGTAGTTTAGGAAAGCACAGATATCCACAGGATATAGAAGAGAAAGTTGTGTATCTGTGAAAATCTTATGAAAGTTTGAGTAGATGTTGGTACCAAGTCCCTAAAGGTCTGAAGGGAGTCCACGAGTCAACATCTCAGAGTTTTAGGTCAGCTACAAAGGTATTGGTATGGTTGTATACTTGTTTTGATGGTTACATTTGGTCATGATATGGTGTATGCTTGAGGGATACATGGTATGGTTAATTTGATACTTGGATATGGTATATCTCGGTTGCTAGGTTGAGTGAGGAGCACTCTTATATATGGTTCAGTGTATGGCATGGTTCATATAGTTCATATATTTTAGTTGATTGTACATGGTTGAGGCATATTCATTTCATACGATGGAATATGCATTAGGGACATGCATTGATTCTTTGAGATACTTCATTGATGATATGGTACATATCTTCATATGGTTGATGGTGTGGTATATGGTACAATTTACACATGGTTGATTCTCTAGTTCATGATTCACTATTCCTTATTGATGTATATTTGGTTCATGATTGATGTATGAGACAATATGTATGTTGGTATACAGTTGATGTATGGTATGGTACATGTTTAGTTGGTTGATGAGAAGATACAGGTTGATGAGACAATGACAGTGACATAGACAATGATTATGACAGAGACAGTGGTAGAGACAGAGTCACAGAGGAAGTGGTGGTGACAATAGGAGAGTTTTTGATAGTGACATTTCGTAAAAACTTATATTTCAGGGTGGTAGGATGGGGCAAGGATAGGTGGTTGTAGCCACCTTCCTGTTGGAGCTAGAGAACTCAAGGGGTTATAGCCTCCTTCTGGTTGGAGCCAGAGATTTCAGGGAGTTATATATTCCTTCAAGTTGGAGGCTGAGAATAAGTGGTTGGATTCTCTTTCCATTTGTAGCTGGAGAATCATGAATTTTTTTCTTCTAATGAATGTAATTTTTTTACATATAAAAAAGGCATTCTGTGGTTTTCTCCCATTTGGCTTTCCAGGTAAATTATGGTGTACTTTGTATCTATTGTGATGTGATGTTATTTATGATTATACTACTGATAATATATTGAATTCTAATGATAAACTATTGAATATTGTTGAAGAATATACTATGGTTAAAAGTACTAAAATTTATCATTACTGGTTCACCCCACCTCTTAGTAATCCAACAATTGGTATCAGAGCAGGTCCTTCATGAAACAGTCTAATCATTGGAAGGAGATAATGGATTACACTAATATTTGGGTACCATAGCTTGATGGTGATAAATATGCCTTATGGAGCAGACGAATGAAAACATATGTGCATGCACAAGGATTTGGCGTGTGGCAAGTAGAAAGCACCAACCACTCCTCTAATAGATAAGGATGGAAAGAAACTTGAAAATAATGGTGCAAGAGCCAAATATGCCATATTGAATGGTTTTAATGAATCAATATACACCAAGGTTTTCAACTTTGAATCCGAAAAAGAAATATGGGACAAATTGAAGAATATCTATGAAGGAGATGACAAAGTCAAGGAAGATAAACTTCAAACCTTTAAATCCAAGTTCGAACAATTGAATATGAATGAAGATGAAAACATAACAACTTAATTTCTATGAGTTGATGAAATAGTGATCAGTATAAAAGGTTTGGGAGAAGAGATGAAGGAACATGTCATTGTTAAGAAGGAACTAAGATCTCTAGCAATGCAATTTGACTCAAATATTTCATCTCTAGATGAAATAGTGGACCTAACTACAATGGCCACGGATGGATTACATGGGATACTAACTTCCTATGAGGTGAGGATAGAGAACAATAATCTGACCACGAAGAAAGAAACATTCAAGGCATCCAATAAGAAAAAGAATAAAGATAAACAAAATCCAAAATCGGACTGTAGCTGAAATGATGATTCAAAGGAATATGAAGAGGTGGTTAACTTTGTAAGAAGGATGAAAAGGTGTGCTTCTATTGAAGTGTTTTAATTGTGATGGTTTTGGTCATTTTGCTAATAAATGTACCTATAGTAAAAATAAAGGTAATGAAGAATATTACTCTAAAAAGAAAAAAAACAAATCCAAAAGGGTAGAAGAAACAAAAAGAATTTTTTTAAGAAAAGTCTCTGCACCAAGGAAGAAAACTCCTCATCAGACAAAGATGAAGTCAGTGATAGTGATACATAAAGGGTACTATTCATGGAAATAGATGAATCTGACAAAGAAGGATCTAAAGAATAATGTGAAGAGAAAGAAGTCGATTACAGGGAAGAATTTATGTGTGCAATAGAAGCTCTAAAGAAGGAAAAAAAGAAAAACAAGTCACTCCAGGAAGAACTAAAGAAGAAATAAGAATTTCAGAACTCCAAAGAAGTTGAGAAGATGAACACGAAGATAAAAATAAAGGTGTAAGAAGATAGTAATATTAAGAATCACTCAAAAGGAAGTTATATGAAAAGGACATGATCATTGAAGGGTTTGAAGTAGAGATAGTAACTCTAGGAAAAAATATTTAGAAGAAGGGCATGCTACAAAACAACACCAGGATACTGGATAATATCATTAACAGTTAAAGACCTTACTACGACAGATATGTATTAGGATACAATAAGACACAAACAGGGAAAGGTTCAAGATCCAAAACAACAGAGAAAGAGGCAGAACCAAGAAGCTATGTAGAAATCGTCAGAGGTCCCTCTAAGAAAGAACAAGACATGAAGACTCAAGTAGAATATTACAGAGACACTACACCACCTAGAAAATTCAGAAGTTAGTATCAGCAACAACCATCTATAGAAAGACCTCAAGAAGAAGAAGGATTTAGAAGAGCAGCACTATTTAGAAGATATTCCACTCCCAGGTATCAAACTATTTTTCTTGGTTCATTTTATTCATGTAATAATTTTGGGCACAAAGTTGTGAATTGTAGAGCCAATACCAAGAACAAAAGAACCGATGAAGGCTATACAAGAAATAGTTATCCAAGAAGATATCATGAAGCACATAATATAAGCTACACCAGATTTCTATCATTGAGTGATGTGGTAGAATGCTACAAGTGAAACAAATTTGGACATATGGATAAAGATTGCAAACTCACTATTCCTCCAACAGAAGCAAAGAAGAATATCAATAGTCATGAACCATAAAGGATATGGATAAGAAAGCAGGATCAATTCAAAACTGTAGAATCCAATCTTGCTCTACAATATCAACACAAGAAACATGGATGGTATGTTGACATTGGATGCTCAAAGAATATGACAGGTGATAAAGATAGGTTTCCTACATTGAATAAGGAAAGAGATGGATCATTTTCATTTGGGAATGACAACTCATCCAGAATTATTGGAAAGGGAACAGTCAAGCTTGGAAGTAATCATGTCACGAAAGAAAATGTCTTACTAGTCGAAGACATGAAACAAAATCTGCTAAGTGTAATTCAAATGTGTGATCAAGGACACATAATTGTGTTTAACTCAAATAAGTGCGAGATAAGGAAAGAAAAATCAAGAAAGTTGGTGGCTACAATTGTAAGAACTCCAAGAAACATATATCTTTTAAATGAAATAGGAAAGGAAAGATGTTGCTTAGGAAAGGACAATGAAATTTGGCTCTGGAACAGAAGAATGTGTCACATAAATTTTGATAATCTTGTCAAAGTTAGAAAAAAGGAAAGAGTAAGAGAAATTCCCAATATATCGAAACCAACAAACATTATGTGCAAGCATTGTCTACAAGGAAAACATACCAAGACGAAGTTCAAGTCAAAGGAGTATTCCAAAAAAAAACCGTTGGAGATTGTACATATGGATCTCGTTGGACCAATAAGAAAGAAATGATTGAAAGGTGAACAATATTTCATGCTACTGGTTGATGACTACACAAGAATGACTTCAATTTTATTTCTAAACAAGAATTTAGAGGAATTCAAAAACTTCAAGACATACAAAAGATGGTTGAAACTGAGACAGAGTTGAAAATCAAGTGCTTGAGATCAGACAATGGAGGAGATTTTAAATCAAAGGATTTCATGGAATTATACAACAAGCGTGGGGTAAAGAGGAAATTATCAATAGCTAGGACACCTAAGTAAGATGAAGTTGTTGAAAGCAAGAGCATAACAGTATAGGAAATGGCCAGAACAATGTTAATGGATTCCAAGTTGACATATGTCTTTTGGGTACAATCAATGCATATAGTAGTTCACATTCAGAACTAAGGAATGCTAAAAACTAACAGTGATAAGACTCCATACAAGCTATGGAAAGGAATACTAGCAAATGTGAATCACTTCATGGTTTTCGAAAGAAAATGATACATCAAAAGAGAAGATGGAAAAATTGGAAAATTTGATTCTCGAGTTGAAAAAGGCGTACTGGTTAGGTACTCAAGAAAAAGGAAAGTATACAAATGTTTCAATCTAAGACTCAACATAATAGTAGAAATCATCAATGTGATGATTTATGAGACAGGCGGACAAAATATAAAATAAAGTAGTGAAGATTCAGTGGAACAGTATAACGAAGAATATTTGAAATAAGATGAAGTAGATGAAGAATCAAATGAAGAAGAAGAAGAGCCAGAAGTAGAGAAAGAACAATAGGATGTTCAAGTACCTCCAAAGACAACTTGTAGACAAATGCATACAAATCATCCATCAGAACAGATCATTGGAAATAAAGATGCGGGAGTTGAAACCAGAAGAGGAATCTGTTCACCAAAACAACCACACCTAGCACTACTATCTACTAATGAGTCGAGCAGTTTTGAAGAAGCCAACAAGAATGAAAACTGGATCAAAGATATGGATGAAGAGTTAGATCAAATAGACAATAATGACACATGTGAACTGGTTCCAAGACCAAAGAATAAGAACGCCATTGGTACAAAATGGGTCTTGAGAAACAAGTTGAATGAGGATGGACAGATTACCAGGAACAAAGAAATATTGGTATGCAAAGGATATGCTTAGGTTGAAGGTATATAATTTGAATAGACATTTTCCCTAGTTGTTAGAATGGAATAAATCAGACTAATCTTGACTTATGCATGTTCCAAAAATATTAAAGTATATCAATTGGACGTGAAATAAACATTCCTAAATGGATATCTAGAGGAATAAGTCTACATTGAGAAGCCAAAACAATTTCAGCCGTTAGAGAAGGAAAATTATGTTTCCAAGTTGAAGAAGGATTTATATGGTCTCAAGCAAGCCCATAGAGCGTGGTATTCAATACTAGATAGATACCTATAGAAACAAGAGTTCAATAAAGGAAATGCAGACAACAATCTCTACATAAAGGTAAATCAAGATAGGATCTTGATAATTGAAGTTTATGTTGATGATATTATCTTTGGAAGTGATGATGACAGGATGAGTCAGAAATTTTCCAAAGACATGCAGAATGAATTCAAGATGTCTTTAATTGGAGAGTTGTATTTCTTTTTGGGTCTCCAGATATGACAAAGAAACAAAGGTATCTTTATCTCTCAGTCTCAGACCAAGTATATCATAGAAATGTTGAAAAAGTTTGGAATGAAAGATTGCAAACCAGTCAATACTCCTATGCAGACTAGTTGTAAGTTAAGTAAGGATGTTGATTATAAAGATGCAGATCAAAGACAGTATAGATCGATGATTGGTATCTTACTCTATGTAACAACTTCTAGACCGGATGTGATGTAGGTAGTTAAAAAGGTTGCAAGGTTTCAAGCAGTGCCAAAGGAATCACAAGATATGGCAGTAAAGAGGATATTAAGATACCTCAAAGGTACAAAAGAGTTTGGATCATGGTATCCAAAAGGGGAGGATTTATCTCTTTTCACCTACACAAATGCATATTGGGAAGGTTTCATTGATTATAGAAGAAGTACAAGTGGAGAAACTTTCTACTTGGGTGAGTGTCTGGTATCATTGTTAAGAAAGAAACAATCATCATTATCTTTGTCTACAACAAAAGTAGAATACATTGCAACAACAACATGTTGTACTCAAGTACTTTGGATGAAGAAAACTTTGCAGGATATACAAGTAAAGTGTGACGAGCCCATTTCAATACTTTGTGACAACATCAATGCCATCAGTATATCTAAGAGTCCAGTGATGCATTCTAAGACAAAGCACATTCCGATCAAGTATCACTTTCTACGGGAACATGCTACATACAATAACATCAAGCTAGAGTATGTCGGGACACAAGAGAAGATTGCAAATATCTTCATCAAACCTCTTGAAAGGAAAAATTTTGAGTATTTGCGACAAAATCTTGGAGTAGTTTCTTCTCCACAATGATTCACATGACATCAAGCTTAATAGAACAAGGGGACAAAAACAAAATTCTTGAGAAATTTCAAGTAAAGAACCTTTTGAAATATTTTCATATACATCAGAAAGTTACACGAGGAAGCACCATGAATATAAAAGGCAGTAGAGATAGGAGAGGCATGTAGATAGGGAGAGCAACCCAAAGAGGAGGAATACCCTTTTCCATTGATGTCAAATGGGGAGAGATAAAGCAAGGAATGGATACAGAAAGAAAGAATCATGAAGAGAGAGGGAGCGATGGTGACCGTGGGAGAATGGGCATAAGTATTATCATGCCTAAGTGTTTCCATCAATGCCAAAGGGGGAGATTGTTGATAGTTTCATTTTCATTGATGTCAACCCATGAAGAAGCCCCGATGGTGTGGTTTTGTTACCCAAAGTTGAATGAGGAATATGGAAATTATGGAAAAATTAAATACATGGAAGACACTCATACATGGATATTACTCGTCATCCTATTTCCAGTGATATGTGGAACGCCACGTAGTTCCTCACGGTTAGGGAGATATGGCCTTGAGAAGTTTGTAATCCATGAAGAGTGGTAAAGAAGCCCCTAGTTGGTTACAAGTCCTTAATTCAAGGGAAAAATTTTTATAACAAGAAAAATCTATAAGCCCTAACTTAAGGAGAGGATTTACCTAGCACAAGTATAAATATACCTCAAGGAGTCATTCAAAAGTACACTCACACACTCATTCATTTATTATCTATCTTGTGAACTAGTGATCTTTTGCTAAGGTTGTGAGAACATTTTTTTTAGGTAGCAAAGGAGGGTCGAAGGTGAAAGTCTCAAGGTTTAAACAAACCCTAGTTTCAGAGGTATCCTCGAGCTATAGGTCAACAGGGTGTGGATGTATGCAAGTTGTAGTGGAGGAAAGCATAAAGATTTGTGGGTTGTAGAAGAGAAATTTGTGTATTTGTGAAAAGCTTATGAAATTTTGAGTAGATGTTGATACCAGGTCCCTAAATGTATGAAGGGAGTCCAAAATTCAACATCTCAAATTTTCAGGTCAACTACAAAGCTATCGGTATGGTTGTATACTTTTTTTATGGTTACTTTTGGTCATGATATGGTGTATGCTTGATGTATACTTGGTATGGTTAGTTTGGTACTTAGATATGGTATATCTTGGTTGCTTGGTTGAGTGAGGAGAAATCCTATATCTAGTTCAGTTTGTGACATGGTTCTTGTTCGTCCTAAAGTCTGCACCTGACTGCTAAAGGGAAAATCTAGGCCACCTATTAGTTTAGAATGATTGTTTCTTTTAATTTTTTGTTGGTTGGTCAGAGGTTTTTTATACCAAGAAAAATTCAAGGTTGGGTTGGAAAAATGATATGAATCAAGGTCCTCCTTGGCTGGTGGCACACTAATGATAGACCAGTGAAATAATAGAAAACAAAGGGAAACAACAGACTACTCAATGAATAATCTGCTACAAGAAGTTCAATACTTAAAATATCATTTCAAGACATTAAACATGTATCAAAAACACAATTACTCCCACAGGTTGCAATAAAAACAAACCTTCACCAAAGAATTAGTTGTTTGAAAGGCTGCATATCAGTGAAAATAAGTTATACAATAGCTGAAAGGAAAGGAAATGTACTTTGCACAAATCAAAAACTGTATTCAAGATAAGAAAAAAAACACATGAATATTTGAATGAAACACTATCATCAAGAGTATGTTCACCAAGTATATAGCTTTAATCCATGCATAGAACGGGTCCAACCAGTCTAATGTAGTGTTATTATTTCCCAAACATCTGACCCTCAAAACATTCAAACACCCCCCATTTAATAGAGTTGCAGAGGTTCTCATCCTTAGAGGATTGAGACCTAATTTTAGTTATATGTTTGTAGAAAACATTATTAACTTCACTAAGACACTAGACTTAATAAGCAAGAGTGGTTCTTATCACACACAAAATACCACTCTTGTATCTAATATAAGAAAATAATGGAATTAATCAACTAAAATCTACTACTGTCTCTGAGACAAAACTGATGCATGCGCTGAAGGAACTGAATTGGCAGAAAATAGGCCTCAGAGTGACAGAATAGAGCTCTGTGTTGAGTAATGGCATGCCTACGAGCTGTTGGAGGCCACTGGAGACAACTAGCTGCAAGAGAAGATATCTTCTTGAGAAAGAGGTAGTCTGCTAAAGTGTTATGGAACCAATCTGCGTCGAACTGTGACTGGGACTTAACTCTTCGTCGGTGTCTAATATTTTAGAATCTAAGCACACTCTGTCTCGATTGCAACTGACCCTTATCCCCTCTTTCACTATGATGACCTAGCCATGAACAGGAAGACATGGAGGCAAGCATCCAATAGGAAAACATGATGTGTGGAGGTGATAGGTGATATGGGGAGTAGTCGGGGGGAACAGGTGGCGAAAGTTGAGCGGTAGCAGTAGTCTGAGTGGAGGTAACATGGTGACCTAATGTCATATAAGCATGTGATTGTGGAAGTTGTCGATGGTGTTTTGGGTCCACACCACCTTTGGGCCTACAATCCCCCACAAGATGCCACGTACCTTTCCAACAATACCATAGTTCCAATTATGGGACCGCTTTGGAAAATTAATCCTCAAGCAGTTTACGTCCCCGCAATGCAGTTTGTTCATCGATCATGCTACAATTTGTGATCTAGGTGATATTCCTTCCTTACCTGCTGCAAGGATCAACGGTGTTTATTTATTTGAGATTGACGGTCTACAATTATTTCAGGAGTTTAGGCTTTGGGCCTTTTAAATGCAAAGTTCTTACCATCCTCCAGAGTGTCGTACTCCCAAAGTGAGAGATCTGCCTCCACATTTCCTCTGGATATGGACGGCCCAAATTCACTTTGGGACTTCAAGCTTCGGGATTTTTCATCTCCTTGCTCGTGCAATCCTCTAAAGTGTTGTATATTCGAAGAGGGAGATCTTTCGTCGCGTGTACTTGTTAATGGACGATCCAAATTCACTTCAGGGCTTCAGGTGTTCGGGCTTTGGGAGTTTCTAAATGTTGTGCTTGGAAATCTCCTGGAGTGCTAATTCTCTGAAGTAAAATATCTTCCCTCGACGTGTCCTCGTTGGTGAATGATCCATATTTTCTTTGAGACTTCGGGTGTTCGGGCTTCGGGATTTTTTAAATGTTATGCTTGGAAATCTCTCGAAGTGACAACGTTGCAAACTGACATGGTGGCCTGATGTCATATGATGTCACGGCTGTTGATGTGTCATGGAAAGAAGGGTGACACGTGTCACGTGGAAATGGGTGAATGTCACAACCAAATGACCTAGAATGAGTGCCACGTGTCATGACTGATGAGTGTGCCACATGTCCTAATTGATGAGTGTGCCACATTTCATGACTGATGAGTGTGCCATGTGTCATGACTAATGAGTGTCACGTGCTTCGACACTTCGTTCTTGGGGAGTTTTGGATTGTGAGGCATGAGGTTCTCTCGAAGTAGTACGGGCCCGAAGTGATGTGGCAGTCTCTTGTTACTTCAAGACTTCGACAATTCGACACTTCAGGAGTTTATGAATGTTGTGCTCAAAAATATCTCGTAGTGCTAATTCTCTAAACTGAAGGATCTGCCTCCATGTGTCTTCACTGATGGATGGTCCAGATTCACTTTGGTACTTCGTGACTTCAACTCTTCAAAACTTCCACTCTTCAGCTCTTCGAGACTTTGTCTCTTCAGGACTTCGGGTAATTNCTCTTGTTACTTCAAGACTTCGACAATTCGACACTTCAGGAGTTTATGAATGTTGTGCTCAAAAATATCTCGTAGTGCTAATTCTCTAAACTGAAGGATTTGCCTCCATGTGTCTTCACTGATGGATGGTCCAGATTCACTTTGGTACTTCGTGACTTCAACTCTTCAAAACTTCCACTCTTCAGCTCTTCGAGACTTTGTCTCTTCAGGACTTCGGGTAATTCTTTATGTTAAACCCCACACGATTCTAGAACCCTAAATGGATGAGAGCCCTTGATCTGATTGTCATGATGGATCTCCATCGTAGAAATTTAACCTGTCTGTTCCCATAGTCTAAGCCTGAAATTGGTTGCTTTGGATTGTTGCGTCGTGTGCACAGGAATTTCCTATGCATATAAAAGGCTTTGTCGACTTGTTGTGATCTCAATCAATGGCAAACATGATTAAAAGAATTCCAAACTAAATACAACATGTAATTTTCCTTCAAGAATCAATAGAAACAGAAAGTGCAGAGACTCCATCAAGAAAGAAACGAATAAGAACCAAGTCAATCAGTAATGGGAAACTGACTTAACCAACCAGAAGAGGAAAAATTTATGAAGGCATAGAGAAAAGAGAGAGGAGAGGCAGGGGTGTAGACCAAGGTTAAAACATTGGCTCCAACTTGGGATACCTCATCCTTGTGAGGTGATAATAACTCTAGATTGGTGCCTTAAGATTAAATAATTACTCTTACCTTCCATTTCTTACCATTTTTTCTGTCTTCCAGCCCTGTGTATCTGTTAATGTCCCTCGTCCATGCATTTTATTGAACTCAAAAACTGAGACAACACCCCAATGCCTTGTTGGGCTATGGAGTCTTTACTGAAACTTGAAACTACATATAAACCCCAATGCCCTGTTGGGCTATGGAGTCTCTTATTCAAACAAGCTACTAAAAACCAACACACTGAAAAAAAATCTACGAACTAAAAATTAAATTTGCTCAAACTATGAGCTTATTCTTCTACTCCCTACTCTATTTAGTTGAAAACCAACTCAATCATGTGTAATTCCATTTCCAATGAAACCAAGAAACCATATGACTGAGAAACATAACTTTGAGCATGTCACTATTTAGAATAATCCAAAGAGGATATATCAAGTGCAACAAAAATTTGGCAGGCATCT
>JASDQU011443900.1:0-17528 GCA_032191745.1 Picea mariana
ATCAAACATGACACATACCATGATACCTTGGACCAATTACCTCATGGAGCAAGACTCCTCTCCGATGCAAGTCCAAGCCGACGATGATGGAAGTTGTTGCTACTGACAGGACAAATCTGGCGAAGAAGAAGAAGGATGGGCCCTCCAGGGCCATGCGCAGGTCAATCCTGCTCTCAGTACTTCATGTCTAGGACCTGTGGGCCTCGAGACATGATCTCCTAGTTATCCCTAGATATCGGGGATAACAGTGACCAGAGATGACAGCGTTACCCACAACTACTTTCGCAGAGATGAGAAGGTTGGCTAGTGATGAGACCCCCTTTCCCTTGGCCATGCAACCAAGAGTCACTTCCCTGGCGTGGTAACCAGCGGGTGGCAATGTCATACTGCTAGGTACCCATGGACCTAATAGGCTAGCTCGTGATGAGACTCCCTATCCTCTGATTAGGTCTTGTTTTATTATTTTTTCAAGTCCCTCTTGTTTCTTGCTGAGAAGCTTTTTATTGCTTTCTCAGGGATCCCTGGGCGAAGCATCTCAAGGTTTATTCTTAGGCTTTTATCTTTTACCAACTTGCTTTTACCTTCTGGGCCTTTACCCCTTCTTCCCACGAGGTAAGGTGCAGTCCTGAAAATAGGTCAACCCAATGCCCAGTCAAGGGGAATGGGATAAATGACCGGGAAAAAAGATGTAAAAGTGGTATTATGATGGGAGCGAACAATAGCTTTTTAGAAATCCCACCAGTGGCAAACCAAAATCTACAGACACAGGCTTGCTAGGGCACCCTGTCAATCCCCCCAAACATGGTCAAGTAGGCAAATGTAGGATCCAAGCAGTTCTTAGAGATAAAAGGAATCAAATGCATATATTCAAAGGTTTCAATGATCAAAAGTGACACATACCATGATACCTGGACCAATTACCTCATGGAGCAAGAACCTCTTCTGATATAGGACCAAGCCGATGGTGATGGATGTTGTTGTTGCTGACAAGACAAAGACAATGGAAGAAGAAAAGGTGGGCCCTCCAGGGCCATGCTCAGGTCAATCCTGCTCTCAGCACTCCATATCTAGGACCTGTGGGCCTCAAGACATTATCTCCTAGTTATCCCTAAAAAGTGGGGATAACATCTAGCTCCAACTCAGGGACATGTGCTCACCGTAGAGCACATGAGAACCTCAGCATCTCTGGCATAACCTGCAGACCTGTTCAATCTCGATAGAAGTATCAGTAACAAAATTGGGGTGGTAATGCCACCCCAGCATACATGTTTATATATATAGACTGAAAGAAAACAATCAATAGATGCAAATGTGAAAGCAAACTAACAAGCAATGCAAATGATATAATACACGAGTGCGAAATGCCTACTTACCTGTACTCATCAGGTCACCGGTGGTTAATAACGCTTGATATGTAAAGCGTTTACTGGTAGCTTCAGGGCCTCTCCCTCCATGGTCTCTAGATTGAAAGAGTTCGCACCTGCACAACTCATGATTCTATAAGGACCTGTCCATAAACTGTCAAACTTTTTGTGCATACCAGGTTTCTCTCTTCTCTTATCCCATAGCAGTACGAGATCTCCTTCAATGAAGTTTCAATCTCTTATCCCATAGCAGTACGAGATCTCCAGGGCCATGCTCTGGTCAATCCTGCTCTCGGCACTCCATATCTAGGACCTGTGGGCCTCAAGACATGATCTCCTAGTTATCCCTAAAAAGTGGGGATAACATCTGGCTCCAACTCGGGCACATGTGCTCACCGTAGAGCACATGAGAACCTCAGCATCTCTGGCATAATCTGCAGACCTGCTCAATCTCGATAGAAGTATCAGTAACAAAATTGGGGTGGTAATGCCACCCCAGCATACATGTATATATCTATATAGACTGAAAGAAAACAATCAATAGATGCAAATGTGAAAGCAAACTAACATGCAATGCAAATGATATAATACACGAGTGCGAAATGCCTACTTACCTGTACTCATCAGGTCGTCGGTGGGTAATAACGCTTGATATGTAAAGTGTTTACTAGCACCTTCAAGGCCTCTCCCTCCATGGTCTCTAGATTGAAAGAGTTCATACCTGCACAACTCATGATTCTATAAGGACCTGTCCATAAACTGTCAAACTTTTTGTGTATACCAGGTTTCTCTCTTCCTTGATCCCATAGCAGTACGAGATCTCCTTCAATGAAGTTTCTTACCTTGGCTTTACGGTCAAAGGTGTTTTTTATCTTTTGCTGATTTCTTTCCATCTGACCAAAAGCACTCCTCCTAGTCTCATCTAGTTCTATTAGCTGATTGATCCTTCCTTAGATTGCTTCTGTATCTATAGCGTATTGTTGAGCGAAACGGAGGATAGGAATCTGAAGGTTCACAAGAAGTTTTGCTTCTGGTCCATATACCAACTCAAAAGGAGTTTTTCCTGTGGAGGTTTTTGTCGTTATTCGGTCTACCCATGCTCCATACTTTATTTTGCTATCCGTTCCCTTGTGGGTAATAATTGGAGTGGGATAGGACAATGCCATATTTGAAGCAAAATTCTACCAGAGCATATGAGTTGAAAGCTTTGGCATTGTCTATAGTGATCTTCGAAGGGACACCGAACCTAGTTATGATTCTGTCTTCCAGAAAATTCATGACTACTTCTTCGGTGGCCTTCTTCGTAGTGAATAGATTCAACCCAACGCCCGGACAAGGGGAATGGGATAGATGAGCGGGAAAAAAGATCTAAAAGTGGTAGTATGATGGGAGCGGACGATGGCTTTTCAGAAATCCCCCTAGTGGCAAACCAAAACCTACAGACACAGGCTTGCTAGGGCACCCTGTCAATCCCCCCAAACATGGTCAAGNGATGAGCGGGAAAAAAGATCTAAAAGTGGTAGTATGATGGGAGCGGACGATGGCTTTTCAGAAATCCCCCCAGTGGCAAACCAAAACCTACAGACACAGGCTTGCTAGGGCACCCTGTCAATCCCCCCAAACATGGTCAAGTGGGCAATTGTAAGATCCAAGCCGTTGTTAGAGATAAAAGGAATCAGATGCATATATTCAAAGGTTTCAATGATCAAAAGTGACACATACCACGATACCTGGACCAATTACCTCATTGAGAAAGAACCTCTTCTGATATAGGACCAAGCCGATGGTGATGGATGTTGTTGCTGCTGACAAGACAAAGACAATGGAAGAAGAAAAGGTGGGCCCTCCAGGGCCATGCTCAGGTCAATCCTGCTCTCGGCACTCCATGTCTAGGACCTGTGGGCCTCAGGACATGATCTCCTAGTTATCCCTAAAAAGTGGGGATAACACACTATAGGGATGAGATTCGAGGTGAAGGGCACTTTCCTCGATAAGAGGCACTGTTGAGATTTGGCTACCTTGGAAAGTGGT
Source organism: Picea mariana (assembly GCA_032191745.1). Taxonomy (NCBI): domain Eukaryota; kingdom Viridiplantae; phylum Streptophyta; class Pinopsida; order Pinales; family Pinaceae; genus Picea; species Picea mariana. The sequence goes on from JASDQU011443900.1 coordinate 3,396, forward strand.
CCCCTTGTGTTTGTGAGCTTCTAAACACATGTGGGAAGTACTTTGTACCTTGTACCATGTACTTTATGTCTAATTTCATTGTAACTTAGGAGATTTAAGTCAAAAGTGAAATTTGGTCATTTTAGCCTAAAATGACAATTAATTCACTTTGTGGGTGAATTAAGGGACATAAAGTGAAACTATGGAAACTTAAGTAAAGTGGGTTTTGAGTTGAGATTTACTTGAGATGATCTCAACCATTGGCTTAGGATGAGATGAGATGATCTCATCCACTCATTTATTAGGTTTCCTTATACATCCTTAAGGAGGGCGCAAAAGGGCAAAGGAGAGGCTAATTGTTCACTTGTTCACCTTGAGAGTTTGGTGAGGAGTAGAGAAGTGAGAATTCAAAGGAGAGAGGAGCAAGCTTGGGCGCACATGTTCATGGAGGGCGCAAGGCTAGTTGGAGCCTCAGTTATTTGTTGTGAGTGTATTTGCTAGGAAGAGGGCGCACTTGAGGAGGAGGGTGCAAGGCTAGCAGGTAGCATTTGGAGTGGAGCTTCCTTGGATCTGATTTGTGGATTGTTGAGGGAGCATGCAAAGGGCAGTTTGTGTGAAAGGGTTCTTCAATCAGCAAAGGGAAAGAGCAAGGGCACAAGGATCTTCAGGTAGAGTCAAGGAAGGAGGGGGTGCACTCTTCTAGGGGCGCATATCCCAAGGAAGCATTGCAAAGCTTGTGACGAGCTTGCAAAGTATCAGGTTCCTTTGTATTTATCTTCCTTGTATTTCATGCTTGAAGCACACCATATATATACATTTATCTCAAACTGGTTTTCCCCGGGGGGTTTTATCCATGGTCATGTTGACCAAAAATACCTGTGTTCATTTTCATGTATACTAGTGTTTAGAACAGCATTATTCAGCTCTAAAAGATCTCTAGGTGTGTTATATAGCTTATGGTATGCATGTGCTAACATCTTGTGAAAAAACTACATGCTAGAGCACCCATTTGGCCTATGTAACTGTAACGGAACAGCAAAGAAGTTACTGAACAGTTTGTTGTTATAAAACAGCAGCAAACCCTTTTTTGACAGTTGAAACTTAGAGCCAACTTGAGGTCAAAGACAGACCTAGTTGGCAGCTTGTTAGGACCTGGAAAATCTTCATTCGTTTTATTTATTAATTATTTCTTGCATGAATTGTTTAAACGAGTTATAATTTTTCTGTTTTTTCACTCATTTCCTCCAAAGCTAAAGTTTGTACTGATGATTAGGCCTTAGTAAGGTTATCTAAGTCTAGTGTCTAATATATATTACCATGTGAATCATCCTCCTAGAGTCTCATGGAAATGCGCTATGTCCCCCTTAGGTTTTTTAATGTTTTCTGCAAATAAAACATTTCCCGCAAAAACGGGATATTTTAATTGTAAATAATGTCTAAGTTAAATAAGTGGTACTAGGAGGCATCATATGCCTTGGGGGTATTCGTTTTCACACTCAGAATACCCACTTTGTGAGAAAAAATAGCAATTTTTAATCACTAAAAGTCAATTTTACTCACAAAAGGTGAATAAAAGACCAAATAAAGACAAAAAATCAGCAAGTGTTATTTTTTGGGAAACATGTCATGTTTTGAGTCAACTCACCCATTCTTGAGTTAACTAAGCCTTTGTGGGACTTAAAGAAGAGTTGTGAGTGAGTTATGGAGTGATTTGTGTAGGAGTTAAGTGGTATGGTGGAGATCTCAAGAGAAGGTGCACCCTCCTTCATGAGATGTGGCGCACCCTCCTTCATGGTGTCAATCCCAAGAATGACTCGCCATGTCTTTCTCTTAGTGGTGGCGCCTTAGTTGAGAGGTGGCATCTACCTCTTGAGTTTTCTTAAGATGTGGCACCTTTCAACCTCACATGTGGCGCATTCCCTCTTGAGTCAATTCGCACTCAAGCTTTGGCATTGGCTCTCGGTTTCCTATTTATGCAAGTCGACCTTTCCATTGTTAACTAGTTGGAGTTGAGGACTCTTGCTTGTGGCTGTACACTATTGTAATACTTTCATTTGGAATAAAAAGACTTTGGAGCTCAAGAAGATGTGTTATACATGTGTGTGGATGCTTGATGTCATTTGTGTTAAATCTATGAGGTAATAACTGCCTAATTTCTTGCTTTAAATTTGTTGATTTGGTCTTCGTGGGGTGCTATCACTCTATAGGATAGGATTTTATCTAGCTTATGTTGTTAGATCCTATTGTTCACTTATATTTAGAGATTTTGATTTGTATACATGTTTCGGTTAACTAATATACTTTTCAAGTCTCTTTTGTAGGTGACACCAATCTTTTTAACAGTTTTATTGCAAAGATTTTAAAGCTTACAGGTTCTCATAGCTTGGAGTGGTTGTGGAACTCGGTTGACTCTTGCACAACTTCAAGGAATTAAAGACTTAGTCCCTCCTTAATTCATCTAATGACCCCATTGCCCAAGGGTTCCAAGGCTACAACATTCTTCCTTCCTCATTCTCAAGGAAATTCTACTGTCTTTTGGTTACTTAGTTGCATGCAAGCATTTAGATCTATTTTTTTTATTTCAAATCATTAATACTAAGTTTGCATGCATAAGATAAGTTAAATCTACTTTTGTGCTCTCAAAGTTTCATTTCAAGGCTAGATATAGCATAGGAAAAGTTTACTTTTAGCAAGCTTTCTTTCTTCAATTTTAAAAAGGCTAGAAGTAGTTCTTTTTCTAAGGCTTTAAATCCATATTTGGAAATCTAAGTGCTTTTAATTTGTTGTTTTAAAACAGCAACCAAAGACCCTAAGGAGACAAGCTTTCTAGCTTGTTTTCCTTAGTTCATTTTGCTTGTTTTTCATAGTTTTAACTCAGAATATTTTTGGGTTTTTCTAATACTGTCCAAAGACACTTCTAAAGTGTTTTGGGGCATCTTTTAGTCTTGTTTGTTTGCTATTTTGTGCAGATAGGAGGACACTCTGTCCGATTTTGGTGGATTTGGACCTTCCGGGAGCCTCAAGAGAACCCCTTTTATCAACAAACTCATTGAAAACATGTAAAAACTTGTGATCTCCCTTAATGAATGATCACAAGTCATCCCAAAAAAAGATCATCGTAATTTCATTAATAAAATCAGTGGGCTACACAATGCCCACTCTTCATCCCCCCTGGGGGGAACGGTGTCCTTTTGTGTGATTGGCACATTTCGCATTTTTGGCGTATGCTCTCAATTCTCACTTTAAGAAGCTTAAATAAATAATAAAATCAATCACAACACCGCATAACATTAGTTTATATTTACTTTTCTTAGATTAATTTAATTAGATTTCAATTTCTTAGACTAGTTTAGTGTAGTCTTCATTTTCTAGCTTAGTTTCAATTTCAGCATTTTACTTTTTGTTATTTCAATTTGGAAATAAACCATCCCCTCAGCTTCCCCTAGTATTTCTCTGACCCCTTGCGAGCCTAGCTTGATCTGGGGGACCCATTAGAACGGGGACTAGTCAGTGCGGAGTAGTTTAATCAAACAATCCATTGGTTGTTATTATTCAGTTTGAAAATGTAGAGAGTTCGTGTGTGAAGTGGTGTATTAATAAGTGGTGCGATGCACATATTCATGAGGATGTTCAAATGAAAATGTTTGTCTTGTCTCTTGAGAAAGATGCTTATGATTGGTTTCATGATTCGAATGATTATAAGTTTAAAATCATACAGGAGCTGATACATGCATTTTCAGAGAGATGGGGAGATAGACAAGAAGATTGTCATTGGTTGTATGCTCGGGATTCCATTATAAAGGAAGAAAATGAGACCATGAACGAGTTCAACAAACGCTTTAATGATTAGATCCATGATCTCCCAGATGACATCAGACCTCCAAACGATGCTATCCTCATCTACTATATGGGAGCTTTCAGTGATGAAATGCATCATCAGCTTAGAGACAAAGAGCCATATTTTCTTAAGGAGGCTCAAGCCCAAGCCCGTAAAATTGAGTCAAACATCCTAGCTTCAGCAAGATCTGATCTACCTGACTTTATGATGGGCGATTCTTCAAAGACAGATAAACTAGAAAATAAAGCAGTCTGCACAGAAAATAACGAACCTTCTACTATCCCTTTGGAGCAATTAACAGAAATGATCAATATTATGGAAGCCAACCACGCCATCCAACTAAGAATCATGCAAAATCACTTGATTCAAGAAGAGAAATCAACTATAAATACTTTTCAACATTGGACAAGTGACATATGGCAGAAGAATGATCTTTACCAAGATCAAAGGTTTCCAAGTCAGATGGAAATTACTAGTGTGGATAAGCACAAGGATCCTCCTTGTTATACAATATGCGAAGAATTCCATCAAGATCCTATTATCGCACAATCTGTACTTGCCCAAAGCCTAAGGCAAGTGAGACAAGATTGGGGTAACAATGGGATGACCTATCACTGTCACCTCAATAGCAAATCTGTTTCTTTTAGGAGTAGGAAAGAAGCTACCCCAAGGGAAGCGTCCCTAGTGACCTAAAGGGCTGGTGAAATAAGACAAGGATAAAGGTACCCCCCTCTCACTGGTCACTCAAATGCAAGGTTTCTGTCTCAAGGGGTCAAGCAATTGAAGCAGGTGAAGTGTACCTTCCCGGAACAAAACAACACAGCATATATATATATATATGTGGCAGTTAAGTACAAAAATGATATCTAAGCTTCAAGAGACAGTAAACCGCTGAAATATATGGTAGCTGATATAAAGGTGCCGCAGTTAATAGGTTTACAACAGCAATAAAAAAATATGTAACAACTGCAAAAACACTCTTCAGAAAATGCTTTAAAAGACAATAGAAATTTGGCATTTAATGTATAGGAGGATATTAACTTATCATAAACAAATTCTGAAGTATTAAGCTAGCAATGAATGTAGATTATGCAGAAAATTTGCTGCTCTAAGATGGCTGTAGTAAACAATTGTAACAGCAGCAATAAAGTTAGTTTCCTAGGCTAAATTAGTGTTAGTTTTGGTTAGTAAAAGCTAGAGGAATTAAGGTTTGAGTGTTTGTTTGATCCCTCAACCAAAGAGAGGTGAAGACTAGTGCCTTTAAGGGGTTATGGAGTCAAGAGTTTAGCAACATTCACTTGGAGTAAGCAACAATAATGATTATACTTATCTAAGTAAAGGATGAATCTAAGAAGAGTAGCACCTTAAGTCTTCTAGGATAGAAGCTTTAGGGAGGTGAGCTAACTAGAGAGTACGAACTTCTAGGCCCTAGTGCCTTTCCTCCTTCTTAGACTTATTGAAAAATATATTTAAATGCAATAACAATTAAACAAGGCTTCTAAAGTGCTAGCACTCTAGGGCTCTAGAAGCTCGTCAATGTTAATCACTTTAGCAAAGTCTAGCAAATATAGAGCAAAGAAGAAGCACCTTATGTCCTTTACTCCTAGGGTTTGTCAAGTAAGCAATTTCATAATCTTTAACATGAGTAAGCAAATATACCATAACCAGTCAAAATAGAATGACAATTGCAGATTTACTTCACCAAGAATAATCAAGCAATAAAACCCTAGATCGCCAAGTAACTTCACCAAAAAAATGGTCCAAGTTGCAAAATTTAGCCTCCAAGACATATGCACCTCACTATTTCAGCCAAGAACTCCCAAAGAGGGCACAAATTTCAGACCTCTTTCTTCCAATGTGAGAGTTATGATGAAAATGATTGTCAATTAGGTGTTTTTATATCACCTTTACCACATTAAAATGTCATTAACTAATTAAAATAGGGCCGACCTTACAAAATTTTCCCTTTTAATTCAATTTTACAAAATTACATCAATAAAACCCTAGTAGGGTGACGTCATGCCCTTTCTAAGGTGACGTTGAGCTCAAGTGTGGGACGTCCAACCCTAAAAAATGGAACGTTGGGCCTCCTAGGGCCTAATCATGCCATCATCTACCAAATGTTGTGCAAAACATCTTTCTTTTACCGGAACATCATCTTCATGAAACCCTAGCCCCTCAATGATGACGTCATGGGCTGGGTGAGTGGTCTCTAGGCCTCCAAAGGCCATCGTCCCAGGGAAGAATCATGGAGCTCGTCCGTCTAGGCCTGCCAGAGTGCCTCTAAAGACAAYGACTTCCTTCTTCAATTTGCAAATCAGTCACCCCTGTCATGCCCTAGGCTTGGGGTTTCAGCATCCATCCATGGGCTTTAGGCCCTCATGAAGGTCTGAACTGGTCATTTCCTCATGAATACTTGTCCACTGGGCACAATCCTACAAAGACAACAAGTACGCCCTCCAGRGGTCCATAAGTCACAAGTAAATCACATCTAATAATCAAAGCACCCGAACATGTGCATCAAACCCCCCTAACACAAACAAATGCTCAAAGACGTCATACAACTTGCCAAATTTAGGTTTGGAAAGGGTCTCAAGATGTCCTATTGGGTCAACAACCCTAGGTTTAGCGTGTTTCCTAGGTGGAACCAATCTCAGTCATGTGTGCATGTGATGTGATGTGGGGTAAACTCTTGGGCATGGGGTTCATGACATACAAGGGTTTGTATTGTCTTGCATGTGGGTGCCTTTGTAGAGGATGAGCGGTCCTTTGTCCATGATGCAAATCTTTCCAAGCCCACTTATTTCCATTTTCTTAATCTTTTTCCTTTTCTATTCTTTTATGTTTCAAGGAACTAGGTGGAGACCATTGTCCTAGCTTGGTGTCCAGGTATGACAGTGTCATTCACAAATACTTTGCAGAAATGAGAAGGCTAGCTCGTGATGAGACCTCCTTTCCCTCAGTCATGCAACTCAGAGCCACTACCCTGGTTTGGTGACCAGATGATGGTAATGTCATACTGTTAAGCACCCATGATCATGATAGGCCGACTCGTGATGAGACCTACTATCCCCCAACTAACACCCTGAGTGATTATTTTTGCAGGTCCCCTATTTGTTGTGGATAAGTGTTTCATTGCTTTCTCAGGAATCCTTGGGCGAAGCATCTCAAACGTGAATGATAGGATTTCATCTTTTCCCTGCTACTTTTACCCTCTGGGCCTTTAGCCCCTTCTTCCCATGAGGTAAGGTACAATCCCTTCTTGTGTTATTGCTCCCAAAAGTCCCAAAAGGTGACGAGGTGAAAAGGATATAGCGTGGAAAGTGACAAGTATGTTCAGGGATGGACGATGACTCTTCAAGGAACCACCCAGTGATTGATGAATTTTCCTTATATGCTAGGCTCAAGCATGAGGTTTATTTCATTTAGCATGTACTTGAACCATAAAAAAATGCAGCAACACCATGCACAAGTGCTGCAATAACCAAGATCACAAGAAGAATAACCATACACAAGAACACAAGAAATATCCTGGGAAAACCCTTCTCAAACAAGGGGAAAACCCAACAATCCTTTGTTATATTCTCAAGAGAAGATCCCCCAACCATAAACCCTAGATGCACACAAGAGGGGGCTCTACAACCTTGAAACTAGCACCCAAGAGAGGTGCGCACTTTAGCCTTACAAGTAGGTCTGAAATTTCCAAATGACAAGTGACAAGTGTGTTTCCTCAATGGGGAAATCACCTTCATTTATACAAGACTAGACACAACAATAGGTGTGTCTATTGGCACAATAGGGCCGACCTCAATAACTCTGTAAAATTATTAATTATTCCAATAAACATCAATTATCTTTCACATATGGTGGGGACGACTTGTACCTTTTACATCATAACTAGGGTTACAAGTAAATCTAACACTTAGACAATATAGCAAGGGATCCACACATCCACTAGTGCTCAGCCACTAGGGACACGTCCACCTGTGCTCAACCACTAGGAACACGTCCTCCTGTGCTCAGCCACAGGAATGTCATACTCAACGGATCTCTATCTCAACTGAGTCCACAAGAGAATCATCTAGAGTACCATCTCAAGCCTGACTCAACTGAGTCCACAGGAGTACAAGGCAGGAGACAACGTATCGACTCAACTCAATCCAAAGGAGAACGATACACCCATCACATGGGCGCACCCATCACATGGGCTCTCTCACAGGTCGACTCAACTTACTCCAGAGGAGAACGTATCCTAGAGAATGTCACACGACGTTGCAATCATCAACACTCCCTCTCAGCTAGGGAGGCATTCTCCACCAGGCCAAGCCTCTCACAGAAGTACTTGAACTTTGTTCTGGCAAGCGGTTTGGTGAAGACATCTGCAATCTTCTCATGTGTAGAAAGGTATTGCACGTGTACTGCTTTCCTCTGCACTATATCTCTGATATAATGGTATTTGATCTCAATGTGTTTCGATTTATCGTGAAACACGGGATTCTCTGAGAGCTTCACACAGCTCTGGTTATCACAATGAATAATGGTAGAATCCATCTCATGATCAAATAAATCTGTAAGTAGATTGTGAAGCCACACTGCTTCGCGGACTACAACACATAACGCTATGTACTCTGCTTCTGTGATACTCAAAGCCATAGAGCTTTGTTTCCTACTGCACCAGGAAACCATGGCAGATCCCAAAGTAAAACAATAACTGGATGTGCTCTTCTGGTCCACTGCGCTCCCTGCCCAATCTGCATCGGCATATCCCTGCAATCTCATGTCTACACCGAAGTCATATCTCATGCCATATCCAACTGTGCCTCGTAGATATCTCAATACATGCTTCGCTGCTATCCAGTGAGTCTGTCTCTGTTGACTCATAAATTGACTGAGTACGTTCACTGCATAGCATATATCAGGTCTAGTGTTAGCCAGATACATCAATGATCCAATCAGTTGTTAGTATAGATGTGGATCAATCTCGCCTAAATCAGTAGAAGCCTCATTCATTTCCTTCAGATCCATCACAATCGGTGTAGGCATGGATTTGTAGTCTGTCATACCGAATTTCTTCAATATCTCCACTGTATATTTTCCTTGAATCAGGAAAATCTCATCAGTCCTCTGTCATACTTCTAGTCCCAAGAAGTAGTGCATCATACCCAGATCCTTCATCTCGAATTCAGAAGTCAATGCACGCTTGCATTCAGTGATGAGACTTTTTGAACCGGTGAGGAATAAATCATCAATATACAGGACCAAGATTAGGCACTCGTCACCAACAATGTGATAATATAGATTTGGATCAAAACACTCTTGTTGAAGCCCAAACTCATCAGGAATCCATCTATCTTCTCGTACCAAGCACCAGGTGCTTGTTTTAGTCCATACAGGGCTTTCTTCAACCTGCACACATGAGATTTCTACTCATGTATCATCAATCCTTCTGGCTTCTCGATGTAAACTTCTTCCTCAATCTCACCATTAAGAAAGGTTGTTTTTACATCCATCCGATGTAGTCTCCAACCCATATATGCAGCTAGTGCAATGATAGTATGGGTGGAATTGTATCGGGCTACAGGAGCAAATGTCTCCTCATAATCAATTCCCTCCACCTGTGAGAATCTCCTGGCTACAAATCTCGCTTTGTACTTCTCGACACTTCCATCAACTGCATGATTGATCTTATAGATCCACTTGGAAGTCACTACAGACTTCCCTTCTTGTCTCGAAACAATATCCCACACATATTCTTCATGATGGACTGATACTCTTCTGTCATGGAATCTTACCATACCTACTGACCTGCTACTTCTCCATGACAAGAAGGCTCAGTATCAATGACGTAGCTCATGGCTGAAACATAGCTCGAAAATCTTTGTGGTCTCTTGCTCTCTCGGAATGTGCCTCGAGCAGTTGCATGTCCCTCTTCCTCCTGCAGAGTCTGTCGAGCCTAGGCAGGCCTTTTATGGCCTACTACAATGTCTCTGGGAACATCAACTGGAGCAACTGGATCAAATGGATCAATGGTTGTCTCCCTTTGAACTATTGAAGGGGGAGAAGGTATTGTCTCGCTGTCAATCTCCATCTGAGATTCTCTAGATCTTCGAAAGGCTATCTCTTCCTCAAAGATGACATCTCTGCTCACTTCAATCTATCTCTGACCAGGAATGTAGATCCGGTATGCCTTTGAAGATTCAATGTAGCCACAAATGTACCCTTTCTGCCTTAAGGGTCTAGCTTGGTCCCCTTCTCCTTAGGTATAGGAAAGTATACTGGACACCCAAATATCCTGAAGTGTCCAACCTCAGGTTTCACTCCGGTGAAAGCTTCTTCGGGAGTCATGTTCTTCAAGATCTGATGAGGACTCTTGTTCTAAACATACATTGTTGTCATGGATGCTTCTACCCACAGAATCATAGGTAGATTTTGATCATGTATCATCGCTTTGGTTTCCTCAACAATGGTTCTGTTCTTCCTCTCTGCAACCCCATTTTTCTTAGGGTTATAAGGAACGGTGTACTCCCTCTTGATCCCTGCCTCAATACAAAAATCACTAAAATCCCTGGAGGTGTACTCTCCTCCATTATCTGATCTCAGCACCTTGATCCTCTTCCCTGTCAAGTTCTCAACCTGAGCTTTAAACTCTTGAAATCTCGGAAGGCCTCCATCCTTGGTCTTCAAGAAATAAATCCACGTCTTCCGAGAGTGATCATCGATGAAGAGCACATAGTACAAATATTTGTTCAAGGAAGCAACAGTCATGGGTCCACAAACATCTGAATGTATCAAGTCCAAGATCCCCTTGGATCTGCTATCACTGCTCAAGAAGGACTCCTTGACATTCTTGCCAAGAGCACAATCTCTGCAAACACCATCATGCTGAACATGTATCTCTGGAAGGCCTATTACCATCTTCCCTAGAGCGGGAAGGGTTCTATAATGTATATGAGCAAGTCTCCTATGCCATAGCTCACTCAAGCTGATAGTATCATGTAACAGGGCTTGGACTGGTCGGACAGTCAACCTGTATAAGTTGTTTTCTTGAACACCAATTACTCGGGCAGAATTCATATGTGAGTTCTTGTGCCATGCAAGAAATTTTCCTTCAGAGAAGGTAACCTTGTAGCCTTTATCCTCTAAGGCAGAAATAGAGAATCTAGTTGTACATATAGTACCTCACTCAACTAAAGGAGTATGTCGGAATCTAGTTGGAATGTAGAAGTTCCAACTCCTTTCACATTATATCTAGCATTGTCTCCAAGTATAACATGTACACTAGACTCTTTCTTAACAAAGTCTGTCAGATGATCTCTATATCCAGTCATGTGTCTCAAAGCATCACTGTCAATTAGCCAAATATTACTATGAATAGGAACCGTACCTGAGAGTGTTGATATGAAGAAGAAGGCTTCATCTTTTATGTCTTCATCTCTCTGATGTGGTTCTGTATCAACATCATTAGTGGAGGCAAGTTGTCTTCCTTTCTTTCTGGTAGGACAACCTCGTGCAATGTGTCCATACTTGTCACATCTGAAACACTGAATCTTTGATTTGTCTTTTTTGTGTTCATGACCTGAAGCTGATGAAGTCTTCTTGTCTTTGAATGCTTTGTTGAAACTTCTTCTACTTATTCTTTTGCCTTTTTTTGTATGAAAAGCAAGAGCATGATTGTCATCATGAGGGAAGTATTGCACTCCTCTGACTATAAGTCTAGTTTCCTTCTGGGTGCAGTCTGTACATCGACAATCAAATCCTGGTAGATCTTCTCTACCACTGATACTTTGAAGAGATGGTTTCCAATGTCTTGGAAGAGCAGTGAGAGTAGTCAAGACAAGTTCTATGTCTGATATGGTTTCTCCAATGGCACCCAACTAATCTCTAATCTCTCAAATCTTCATGAAAAAGGTAGCAACGGTGTCCGCTTTCGTCATCTTGATATGTTGAAGCTGGCTCTTCAATGTAAGAGCTCTAAGGGTGTCGGTACTCTCAAACATATTCTTCAATGCATCATACATCTCATAAGTTGTCTTTACGTTGACAATACGAGGTAGGAGATGATCTCTCACTGAATAGATGATTATCTTCCTTTCTTTGACGTCATCTTCCTTCCATTCTTCCTTCTATTCATCGGTAGTTGTTTCAGGTAGAGTCTTTTGGATCACACTCAATAGGTTATCCTCTTCCAGGGTAATCTATAGTCTTGATTTCCAAGAACTGAAGTTGCTTGATCCATCAAGCCTATCTTCCACCAAAGTTTTGTTCCTCATGGTTTGCAGATTCTTCCACAAACCCTTAGCAACTAGGCTAGGAAACCTAACAACTAGGCTAGGCTAGCAACCTTAGGTTTCGTTGGACTTATGACTGCCAACAATAAGCCTTGAAAGTCAGAAGAACACTGGTAAGCTTGAAAAATCCTTCAATGAGCTACAGAAACCCTAGGGTCAAAAATCAAAACTTCTCCGATTTTGAATTTGAGAGTCTCTGGAGATGTGTTGAAGGAGGCTGTACACTCCTATGCCAAAATTAGCCTCAACGTTCCAGTGGAAAGTGTTGAAACAAGCAAAAAAGGAGAGGGTTGTACCTTTTTCTGGAAACCCTAGAGGGTCGTACTTTTCTTCAACTGGGAGGTGACGACTGGCTTGAAACTTGTGCAATGGTTCTTCAAGAGCTCTGCTCTGATACCATGATGAATTTTCACTATGTGCTAGGCTCAAGCATGAGGTTCATTTCATTTAGCATGTACTTGAACCATACAAAAATGCAGCAACACCATGCACAAGTGCTGCAATAACCAAGATCACAAGAAGAATAACCATGCACAAGAACACAAGAAATATCCTGGGAAAACCCTTCTCAAACAAGGGAAAAACCCAACAATCCTTTGTTATATTCTCAAGAGAAGATCCCAAAACCATAAACCCTAGATGCACACAAGAGAGTGTTCTACAACCTTGAAACTAGTACCCAAGAGGTGCGCACTTCAGCTTTACAGGTAGGTCTGAAATTTCCAAATGACAAGTGACAAGTGTGTTTCCTCAATGGGGAAATCACCTTGATTTATACAAGACTAGACACAGCAATAGGTGTGTCTATTAGCACAATAGGGTCGACCTCAATAACTCTGTAAAATAATTAATTATTACAATAAACATTAATTATCTTTCACATATGGTGGGGCCAACTTGTACCCTTTACATCACAATTAGGGTTACAAGTAAATCTTACACTTAGACAATATAGCAAGGGATCTGCACGTCCACTAGTGCTCAACCACTAGGGACACGTCCACCTGTGCTCAGCCACTAGGGACACGTCCACATGTGCTCAGCCACAGGGACATCATACTCAACAAATCTCTATCTCAACTAAGTCCACAGGAGAATCATCTAGAGTACCATCTCAAGGCTGACTCAACTGAGTCCACAGGAGTACAAGGCAGGAGACAACACATTGACTCAACTCAGTCCAGAGGAGAACGATACACCCATCACATTGGCTCTCTCACAGGTTGACTCAACTCAATCCAGAGGAGAACGTATCCTAGAGAATATCACATGACGCTACAATCATCAACACTGGCAACCGACTTACTAGGGCACCATGTCACCCTCCCCAGGTTCAAACGAGGCAAGGAGCATAAATTCCAAGCAAACATTTTAAAATCAAGAAAGATTCATTGCAAGATATTCAAGTGCTTCAAATATCAGAGTGATGCATACCATGATACCTGGACTCATTACCTCATGGAGCAAGACCCACTATTTTCTGAGACAAGGCCGGTGTGGTGGACGCTGCTACTGTTGATATGTAAAATGCATCTAGGAAAAGAGGGGCCCTCTGGGGCTATGCTCTGTCCATGTGTCTCTCGACATTCCATGTCTACAACCTGTGGGCCTCGAGACATAATCTCCTTAGTTACCCCTAGGCTAGGGGGTAACATCTGGCTCCTACTCAGGGACATGTGCTCATCGTAGAGCGCATGAGAACCTCAGCATCTCTGGTATGACCTATGCCTACTAAATCTCAACAAAATATATCAGTAATATCTAGGGTGGTGATATCACACTTTGTCCATGCAAAATCGAAACAAAAGCATTACTAATCTAACATATGATCATGAACATACATATATACAAATGAAGTAAAGCAAATATGTAAATGTAATTACAACTATACTAGAATGATATGCAATGATATATACAATGGATGCAAATGCCTACCTACCTCTACTTACATGTTAGTTGAATGCTAGGTGTAGTCATATAACCATTGAAACCATCCTAGCAATACCTCATAATACCTGCCTCTGTTCT
>JASDQU011443902.1:0-16251 GCA_032191745.1 Picea mariana
GAGAATTGGGGAGTTGGAAGTTACCTCAGGTTGTAGCCTGAGAAACTAAGGGTTGGAGCTTCCATCCAATTGCAGTTGGAAAACAAAGGAAGTTGGTGCTTCCAATGAATGTAATTATTAAATACATATAAGAAAAAACATTTAGTGGTTTTCTCTCACTTTGGGTTTCCAAGTAAAAACTCTGGTGTACTGTGTATGTGTATGATTGCTCATTTTTTCATTGTTTATTTACTCTGCAACTATTGGATGATAATGCTACATTGATATAACACTTGCATTTTATGGTTAAAAAGGATTATATTTCTCTATTATTGATTCAACCCCCCTTTCAGTAATCAAACAAAGGACTCGGGGAAAGAGCAGGATCATGAGATTCCAAAAAACACCAAATCTTTGAAAGCAGGAAGGAAAACAACCAGAAACAAAAGGGAAAAAATAGAAAATCACGACTAAGAGTTGGGAATCCATCCCACACTGGAAGAAGTTCTCAAAAAATAAGGGCAAATGGGAAATATCCCACATCAAAATGACAATCTCATCCTAGGAAAGGGAGGAAACCAAGCATGTTAGTAAGCAATGAATGTAGTCTCCTGGAATTGTAGGGGATAGGGACAAAGGGGAAAAAATGAAGCAATGGGTAAATTAATCAAAGCATAAAGGCCCCATATCCTCCTAATCTGGGAGACCAAAATGCAAGGAACAAAGGCCCTATGAGAAATTCAACAAATATGGAAAGAAAGTGATGGGGTAGCCCTAAATTCTAGAGGAGCGCCGGGAGGGATCTACACAGTATGGAACACCAAGTAGTTTAGGGAAGATCAAAAGCTAGAATCAACACACTAGGTTCTAGTCCATCTAAAACATCTTCCCTCAGGTACCATCTATCCTATATTTAAGCTATATATGCCTAATAACTATTGGGAAAAAGAAGAATGTTGGGATTCTTTGATGAGAATTAAAGATGTTGGATTACATAACAACTGCATCGTAGTTGTTGACTTCAACACTACACTTCACTAGGAGGAAAAAGGAGGATATATAGTAAGGGATCCGTTCAAGGAATGCATGGAGGACCTGGTCTCTAAGATGGATTTGTTTGATGTCCAGCCAAACAAAGGAAAATACACTTGGATTAATAAATGATCCAATGTGGGTCACATAGCATCTAGGCTAGACCGTTTCCTCACACATAGCTCACTTCTCTTATTACCAGACAATATCTCTTCCCAAATTATCCCCCGGGGCATTTCTAATCATCGCCCAATAGCCCTCTACTTCAACAACGCAGAAAATATAGGCTCCATCCCATTTAAATTCAACCCTCTTTGGATGGATTCATTGAAATTCCTCCCCCTAATTTCCTCTGTGTGGTCAAAATGGGTGGATGGGATCCTGGTTTACATCTAGGAACAAAATATCAAAAGGACCAATAAATCAGTCAAGGGGTGGTTAAAATCCTCCCCCCATAAACCCAGAGCAAAATTTGAAAACTACAAAAAGTAGCTCGAAGATATATAGGAAGAAATGGAATCAAACACTATCAATAAAAGACATATCATACAGGAGAAAGAACATTTTCAAAATTATATGAGAGTGCTTCACAAAGAAGAAAAGGAATGGAGACTGAAATCTCAAGCTCTATGGCTTCAAGCAGGGGATAAAAGCACCTCCTTCTTTCATAAGAAAGCCAAAGCACAACAACACAAAAATAATGTGAAAAAAATAAAGAAAAAATTAGGAACTTGAATTAACTCCTTTGAGGAAATAAAAAAGATAGCTTCCTCTCATTTCATGGATCTATATACCAAGGAAGGAGAAGATAATAAAGATCAAATCTAGCAGTTCATCAAACACATCCCACATTTGATAAAGGAATAGGACAACATAGATTTAAACAAGGTGGTCACAGGGGATGAAGTCAAAGAAGTTCTAAACTAGTTCAATCCAAACAAAGCCCCTGGACCCGACGTATTTACTCTTCACTTCTATAGAAAGTGATAGAAATTAATTAAAAAATAGCTTATTTGTATGACACGATTTGTCCAAAAATCCTGCAATATCGGAGGTGCAACCAACACCTCTTTTCTAACTTTGATCCCCAAGGAAAAACATGCCATCTCTTTTGATAGATTCCGCCCTATCTCTTTATGCAACATTTCTTATAAAATCCTGGAAAAAATCATATAAAACAGATTAAAGAACCTTCTCACACAACTCATCCTTCCAAACCAAGGTGGATTTGTGGCAAAAAGATAGATTTGGGATAATATCACTTTGGTTCAGGAAGTGATTCACTCCAATTTTAATAATAGAGAAAAATGAATGGTTATAAAAATCACTATGGCAAATTCCTTTGACTGTGTAAAGCATGGTTTTCTATTTGAAGTGCTAAAGAAATTTGGTTTCAATCATTCCTTTATTTCTTGGATTGGAGCCTATATTTCAACCCCTTGGATACATCCTCTAATAAATGGTCACCTTGCTCCTTTTTTTCAAGCCACAAGAGGTCTAAGACAGAGCTTCCCACTCTCCCCAATGTTGTATGTCCTCATGGAAGAATCTCTAAACATAAGTCTTGAGCATGAAAGAGCTTTTGGAAATATCCCTGGCCTGAAGATAGAAAAGGGAGTAAGAAGAATAAATAACTCCCAGTTAATTGATGACACTCTTCTGCTAGGAAGAGCTTCTCAAATTATGGACAACCATTTCAAAATGGTTCTAGATCAATATGGAGAAGCTTTGGGAGGAATTATAAACAAGCACAAAATCCATATATACGCATGGCAAGTATAATGGTAAGAATTGAAAACATTTTATAGTTCTCCTTTTCTATAGATTGGAAATACTTCAAGTATCTTGGCACATCTATCAGCCTAAAATCCCTCCCCGGTGAAGCATGGCAAGTGATTCTTCAAAAAATCAAAGAGAAATTCGAAATATGGGGAGCATCGTGGTTGAACCTAGCTAGTAGGGTGGTTCTGATAAATTCAATATTATCTTCATTTCCAATCTTCCAATTCTCAGCCGTCCATGCTCCGATAGGGATAAAAAAGGAAATGGCCAGACCAATCCAAAAATTCCTCTTTCAAGGGGGAAAATAAAATGGGAAAAAGCTTCATATGTTCAATTGGTCCACAGTTTGCGCCCCAAAAGAAAATGAAGGACTAGGGATACATGATCTGGAAAAGGTAAACATAGCCCTAGGGGAAAAACTCCTATGGTATTTGATCACAGGGGGAAATAAGTAGTGGAAGAAGGAAAACTGCTATAAATACCTATAAAAAAATTGGAAAAGAGGCCTAGAAATAGCCATAATACAACAAATAGGATCCCCTATTTAGAAACTTCTAAGAGCCTCTCTTCCACTTATAAGGAAACATCTTCATTGGTGTCTAGGGAATGACAAAGAAATCAATATATGGGATTATCACTTTTCAGATTCGGGAAATTGTCTAGTATTCCCTCATTGGACTCGCTCAGAACCTGGATAAATTTCGAAGGGAAGACCACCCTATTTAACATATCAGAGTGGAATAGCAATGAAACCTAGAAGGGGTGGAACTTGGGAGAGGTTCCTCCAAATGTGTTCATTTCCTTACATCATTTTCTTATGAATATAAATGGATTTTCCCTAGTAAACCTCCACCAGAAGGACATAAGAGAATTGGGTGAAACAAGATACTCTGTGAGGGATGGATATAAAACTCTCCTCTCCAATATCGATCTCCCATAAAAATCAACAATTTGGAAAGAGATCTGGAATGCAGAAGATCTTCCTAATATCAACATATTCATATAGAAATTATCCCACAACAAACTTTTAATAGGGGAGAACCTTCTCAAAAGAGGTTTTATGGGGCCTTTCAGAGGTGCCCTTTGCAATCAAGACTTTGAAAACACAAAACATCTCTTCCTAAATTGGAACTTCGCCAAGCAAGTTATGTGCATTGTATATTCATAAATAATACATCAAATCTCTTGGCTAGCAAATTGAAAAATCCTAACTGGAAAATGGAGCAAAGCCTACAAAGTCTCCTTGATCAAAAAATCAACCTTTCACTGCTCCTGGAAGGCCTCAATAAAATTTGTCTGTTGCAAATTTGGTTGGCAAGGAATAAACTTATCTTCAATAAGAATTTAATATTCCCCTCCATAGTCGTTGCTCATACGATAGGACAAATGGGAGAGTTCCTCACCTCTAAAAAATTCAAAGTAAAGGTAGATAACTATTTGGAAAAAGTAGAATAAAAGTGGATGGAAAAAATAAATCTCCCTTCCATTCAACCCCCCAAAATGGCACAAAAATCATTTTGGTAGCTTCAATTATCTTACCATTATTTCAATCTTTGGTTAACATCCCACGAAGGACATGTCCTTTGCTTCGATGGAGCATCAAAAGGAAACCCAGGGGAGGCAGGTGCGGGAGGGGTGTTGTATATCCCTAGAGGAAAAAGGATGCTAGATTACTCTTGGAATCTGGGCATAAATACCAACAACATGGAAGAGGCCTATGTGATGTACCAAGGAGTGATTTTAGTTCAGGAACGAAAGTTCAATAGTATCACAATAGTAGGGGACTCAAAAAACCTAATTTGACATTTTGTAATAGGGACCACTCCAAAGAAATCCAATCTGCAGAGAATCATAGAGAGGATCAAAACACTTATGTCCTCAATTCAAGCAAAGTTCATCCACGTCCCTCGCACAAATAATGAAGAAGCTAGAAAAAAGGCTAACCAAGCAATCTCCAGCCCCTGGTCATATGAACATTCAGGGGAGGATCATATTCTTAGCACCTCCCTAATGTTTAAGACCCTTGTCACCTCAGCTCCACTTGGCACCAGAACCTCCATGGCTCAACATCTGGAGGGCTCATGTAGTAAGAAAAATGTCATAAAAAGGGAAGTGGTGTACCCCTATATCACCTGGTTCATGGGAGACTGTAGGAAGCAAGCCAAAATTGATTTCATGGAAAAAATTGGCCACCCCGTAATCCTCCTTCATGGGACTCCATGGCGCAAAGTACTCTGTCGCATCAGACCCTCCAATTCTTCACCTAAAGTGAGGATAAGTGAAAATATAGTCATTATGAGCTCCAACCAGGAAAATCAGCCAGTGCAAACCACCTCAATGTCTGAAAGACATTTGATTTGTGGACTTGCTCAAAGCTGGTTGTATTCATGCACCAAGGTTTCTCTTCACCATGATAAATTCGGAGGAAATCCCATGTTTCATCATCCCAATCAATCTCTTAGGGATTTCATAGACTTGATTCCATCTAAGAAAGAGGAATCTTGGTTTTTCCTATTGGTCAAGAATCATTTTGGTAGACAAAGCAACTCAGGTAACTAGAACAACGCTGAAGGGATTGCCCCGAGCCAATTTGAAAGAACAAGTGACAGAGATACTCACAATTGGAGCTCAATTGGAGGTATTCCCTTGGCCAATTTGATTTCTTTAATGTTATAAGGCATGGCTCAACAACAAGGCTGAGAGAAAGCAGAGGACTAACTGGTGGATGATAATTTCACCACCTCTCAATGATTATCTCTCTGACTTGGTTCCCATAGCTCTACTCTTTCTTTCACACTGGAAACATTAGCTCAACACTGAATGTTAATCGATCAACTGCAAGATGAGTTCGAATTCCTTTGTCAAAAAGGGGAGACAATAGAATCTCAGTTGGATGCAAGATATCCAAGCTCTCCAGTCCAAATTCAGAATGAGGAAGTTGGTAGTAGACTAGATCCCACACTTCCATATGTGAATGTGGGATTAGAACCCCCTCTGGAAGAAGATCAAGCTTAATCATACCAACAAGCAAGTCCTTATTTTTGTAAAATGGCATAAATTTATCTTTTTTGAACCTGATTAGGACAGGAACAATATAGTATCTAATTATTACTACTTGAAAATTCTCTAGGCTCGGGTTTGTAAGTTTTTGAAATAATTTTTCTGCTGATCTACCCCTCTTACTAGCCTCTTCCTTTGTATTCAGTGACCTCAGTTGTGCCTTTTTATTAATACAATCTTCTTCAGTTTTTGTAAAAAA
This sequence comes from Picea mariana, assembly GCA_032191745.1. Classification (NCBI taxonomy): domain Eukaryota; kingdom Viridiplantae; phylum Streptophyta; class Pinopsida; order Pinales; family Pinaceae; genus Picea; species Picea mariana. Next base: position 6,053 of record JASDQU011443902.1, read on the forward strand.
AAAAAAAGTTATCCAGATCCAATGTGCATTAGCTGCCTAGTCAATGCCATATATTTAACACTGTTAAAAATAAGAAACCGTCTAAATTTTAGGAACAACTAAAAATAAACATGGACAACCCTTGAAAAGTGAAACATTGTGCATGTACTCTAACACCTACCACATTCCAAGAGGTATACAATAATATTTTTAAGTAATCAATTAGGATGTTCCAACTATCAACAAGAATCCCCACACTAATTAACATTAATTAGAAACTAAGGGTTTCTTTGAATGAATTTGATTGTAGGTTCAGAGAAGCATATGAATAAATCATATCAAATCTTTAAAAAATACAATGCATACAAATGTTTTTGTACTTTTTTCCTCTTTTTTTTAATATTCGGCCTCTAATAATACCCCATATTTTAATATATGATCAACATATGTGTTTTGTTCAGAGAAGACATGTTTGGAAATTTAGGAGGCGAGAATGAATCTTGAGCATACTTAACTTAAAATTCAACTTTGGAAAACGCATAACTTCGACCTCTCCCTAACCCCCGGCCCGTTGAAATTACTAAGACAACTGAGAGGGGGGGTGAATCAGTTGTTACTATGCTTAAACAATTTTATGCCTATTGAAATATTATTAATCTTCTCCAAGTGATCATCAAGATTATGCAAGACATGAACAACAGAAATAATAGACATCAATCACACTTATGGTATACACAAAGACAAATATTCATGAGGAAACCCATAAAGGGAGAAAACCTCTTCTTCTTAGAATGATAGGAAGTATTTTATGTTATGTACATCATCAATATTTGAGAACCAACTCAAATTGAGGCTATAACCTCTTCTTTAACAAGCTGCAACTTGTTGAGAGCACCAAATCTCATTTCTCTAGCAATTATTGGAAGGAGGCACCAACTCCCTGAGTGTTCCAAAACCAACTGGATGGAAGCACCAAATTCCAGTCACATAGGCACCAACCTATATGACAGATAACAATGGTTCTCCCCTTGCACCACCCTACCACCTTGGTTTCTCTGGCTACAACCAGATGGAAGCTACAACTCCCTGTGTTGAAGCACCCACTTGAAACTTTGAGGACAATAGTCCTTCCTAGCACCACCCTACCACCCTGAGATATAAATCTTTACTTGAATAAGACCTTAAAACAATACAAAATTTCAGTGCTTACCACTTCTTCTTTGTTCTACAATTCTTCTCTACTTTTGTCTGTTCATGCTTGGCTCCACTTGCTATCTCTCTCCATCTGCTCTTCCTCTATTCTTCTCATGCTCTTAGCTTCTCGTACAGTCTATTTTTTCACCATTTCTGCTCTATCCATATTATTTTATTCATATCTTCATATTTCACACTGTGTTCCTTCTCACTCCTTGATCACATACAGTTCAACTTGTTTTACTGAGAAACAACAACCTCTCTCTGTCACGAGATATTCCTTTTGTTCCTGCTCTCATCATCTGTTACACTTCGTATATCCAACGCTCAAGTTGAGGATATAAAAAACGATCCAGAATCATGATTCCAACACTCAGGAACAATGATTCAGTTAGTGTAATTGAATCGTAACTGATCAAGAAACCACGGAGTGAAACAACAACCTTTCGATCAGATTATGTTTGATTAGTGTCGTTGGATTATACACATNAACCTCTGAGGTGAAGCCTCGCAACGCTATCTCCTTCCCCAATCTTCTGTTCATGTGACCTTAGGTGATGCTCTCATGTGACCACATGTGGGCACGACCAAAGGTAGTTTGAGGGAAATCTTGTTTTCACCCTGCAATTCACTATAGAGCTCCACATATGCCTTTGGTGATACTGTGGTTTTGATTGCGGCCCGATCACAAAAAATTAAGACTCGAGCACGTTTGATCCCGCAATTGAGCATGATCGTTGATATCCAATGCCTTGGCGATGCCTCTCGATCAATGGTTTTTATCAACCTTCCTTTCTTGTATTCTTTCCTCCTTCCACGCGTGATCCCAGATCTCCACGATCTGTCGACATGTAGCTTCCTTCCAAATTAACGAGTATGATTCATTTCGTGATCCGGGCTTCGGGAGTTTCAAACCTCAAACCTTTCTTTCCTCCGTATGTCAATCTTCTGGAGTGACATAACATCACACACCTCACTTATTGACTTAGCACGGGTTGAGAGGTTGCCACATGTCCTTGCTGTGGTGGTCTGTTGACGTGGGTGAGACGTGTAGGTAGTGTAGTGGAGTCTAGAGGTAGAACGTGGTAGTGGATTGTGACGTATAGCAGGTAGTGGTGTGTGACGTCAGAGCACATAGGTGGTATGTATGAGTGGTTTGGTGGTTTACGCAGAGGCAGTGTTAGGCGGTACGTGGTAACGAGCGAGGGGGGTCTGAGTTGACAGGAAGGTGACACGTATGGGGGTACCACATGGTAAATACCACCAATCGGACCCCCTCCCATGATTAAAGGCAAAAAGGTCGGGGGCATCTGATATGCCCTGTCGACCATAGATCTGAGTGCCCGATTATCGGTCACTGATATTAGCGTGCCCTTCTTCTAACTTATCTTGTCCTTCCAGTTTAGAATGATATGATGAATGAAATTTACTTTGGATGATCTGTCGTTCGAGGATTTATTTCGGCTCTCCAAACTTTGGGGATTTCAAATCTCAAACTGACGCTCTGGATCAAATGACCTAGATTCACTTTGGATGATATGATGTTTGAGATCTTTTTCAGACGATCTGATGACTGAGATTTACTTCAGATGATCCGACGATTAAGATTCTGTTTCATCTCTCCGACTCTCTGGACTTCAAGTATTTCAAATCTCAAACTAACGCTCTGGATCAAATTGCCTAGATTCACTTTAGACAATCTAACACTTGTGATCTTCTTCGGACGATCTAACAACTGAGATTTACTTTGGATGATCTGATGATTGAGATATACTTCGGATGATTCGAAAGCTGACAGAGATTTGGACAATCTAATTCTCAAACCTTATGCCCCGTTTATCCCATCCTTCACTTAATTTGATCCAACGGCTGACGGATATTCGGATGATTGAATTCTCAATCGTTTTGCCCTGCTTATCCTATCCTTCCATTTAATTCGATCTAACAACTGACGAAAATTCAGGTGATCAAGATCTCAGATCTCAGCCCTTTCTTATCCTGTTCTTCCACTTAAGGTGATTCAATGGTCATGTCATTTCCTCCAGATCCAATGGTCTTTATTCATTTCAGATTTCAGGCTTCGGATAATTCAACTTTCAAGTTGCCAATTCTTTTGAAGTGAGATTCCCTGAACAATAACCTCCTTGCAAATTTTGACGTGAACCAAATGTTGTTCATCGATCATGTTCTTAGGTCAATGGATCAATCTATCTTTGGTGCTACTCTTCTAGCTTATCATGTCCTTCCAATTAGAAGGATCCAGCATTTTTTGGATATTCGATTGAATGTTTTTTGGATCGGTGATCCAACGACCACTATTGCTCTTCCTCCTGAGCTTTCTTGCCTTCTTCTCTGCCTTCTATTCTTGCCATCAATGACAAGCACACTCTTCCTATAAACATGCCAACAATCTCTCCCTTTGGAATTGATGGAAACCCTGAAAGGTTGCACTATTCTTCTTAGACCTCCAACTGTAGCATCCAAACCACACCGTTTCTCCCGCTTTGACATCAATGTCAAAGAAAACATGATCCCCCTGAGCTGTTGCAGTACTTTTTGGAGGTATTAGATATTCAACCAATACATACTCACACTGACAATATGGACTCTCTTAGGTGAGAGAAGGAATGAAAACCAACTTCTGATGAATATATTCAAATGGTGTCTTGGCTAGGGGTTTAGTAAAGATGTATGCAATTTGTTATGTGGTTGTAATGTAATGAACCTGAACAATCTGATTGGTGACCTGCTCTCTCAGAAAATAGTATTTTATGGGGATGTGCTTGGTCTTGGAATGAAATACTAGATTCTTGGATACACTAATGGCACTGGTGTTATCACAGTGAAGTGGAATTGGATCAGCATAAGTTACCTTCATATCTACAAGAGTTTGTATCATCCATAAGATCTGAGTGCAGCAAGTAGAAACAACAATGTACTCTGCCTCTGTAGTTGATAATGAAATAGATCCTTGCTTCTTAATAATCCATGCTACTAACGAATCACCTAAGAAGAATGCACCTCCACTGGTTCTCTTTCTCTCATCCAAACAATTTTCCCAATCAGCATCTGAATATGAAGTTAATTGAAAATTATGATTTCTAGGATATCAGAGACCATAAGTCATTATGCCCTTCAAATATTTGAATATACTTTTGATAGCTGCTAAATGACTTTGTTTAGGAGTAGACTGATAACAACCTACCATTCCAACAACTTGCATTATATCAGGATGGGATGTTGTGATGTACAAAAGACTCCCTATCATTGATCGATATGTTCTTTGATCAACATTAGATGAAATATCATCTTTAATGAGCTTGCAACCAACCACCATATGTGTTCTCATAGGTGTAGAGTATTCCATCTGAAACCTCTTTAACATCTATTTCAAATACTTTTCTTGAGAGATAAATATCCCTACAGAACTCTGACTAATTCATAAACCAAGAAAATATGACAGTTCTCCTATCATGGACATCTCAAACTCATTCTGCATTGAATTTGCAAACCACTGAACTGAAGGTTCATTGGTACATCAAAAAATAATGTCATCTACATAAACCAAAACAACTAATAAATCATCACCTTCAGACTTAATGTATAGGTTATTGTCAACAGTACCTTTCTTGAACCCTTTGTCTTGTAGAAATTTGTCTAGTCTATAATACTAGGCTTGTGGTGCTTGTTTCAATCCATACAATGCCTTTTTCAACTTACATACATAGTCAATATTATCTGTCAATGAAAATCCTTCATTTTTCTTCACATATACTTCTTCTTCTAGATCTCCATTAAGAAATGTTGACTTAACATCCATCTGATAAACTTTAAAGTTCTTATGACATGCATAGGCAAGAAATATTCCGATGGCTTCCAATCTTACCACTGGTGCAAAGGTTTCATCAAAATTTTGTCCTTCAACTTGTGCATACCCCTTACAGACCAATCTGGCTCTATTCCTAACAATTTGCCCTTGTTCATTCATTTTATTCTTAAACACCCATTTGGAGCCAATTACATTCTTATCTTCAGGTCTAGTAACAAGCTCCCAAGTATTGTTCTTCTCAATCTGATCTAGTTCCTCATTCATTGATCTTAGCCAATTTACATTTTTACTGGCTTCATTAAAGTTATTGAGTTCCACCATGGATATGAATGCTATATGTGATTGCTCAGTGTCTTTGATTATCCTTCTCTTGGTTTGTACACCTTTGTCTTTCTCATCAATTATCTAACTTGCAGGATGATTATTTTGAGTAATTCTGGAGGGAGGATTTGATGTTGTTTGCTGATTTGAGTCTGCCTAAGTATTTGTATCTTCATCTGACTCAGAGTCTTATCTTTCTGATTCTTGGACCTGTTCATCTTCAACTTCAAATATATCCTCTGTTGTTGATTCAACACTGCTTACATCTCGTAACGAGATTTCTTCCTCAACTTTTATGTCAATACAATCAACCAATTTATGCAGCCTCTTATTATAGCATTTGTATCCTTTACTGTTTGTAGCATACCCTAAGAAGATACCTTCATCAGCCCTATCATCATATTTGCCAATATTTTCATCATTATTCTTGATATAGCATTTACTCCCAAAGACTTTAAAATGCTTGATTGAAGTAGGTCTTCCAAACCATAGTTCATGAGGAGTCTTGTCACTTTGTGGCATGAGATGAGATTTGTTAATAATATGTACAGTTGTATGAATTTCTTCTACCCAATATGTCTGAGCAATATTCTTTTCATTCATCATTGATCTTGCCATCTGCTGAACTAATCTATTCTACCTCTCATCTACTCCATTTTTTTATGGAGTCCTTGGAATAGTATACTCTCTTTTGATCCCATGTTTATCACAAAAATCTTTGAAGTCTCCTGAACTAAACTCTCCTCCTCTATCATACCTTATTGCCTTCAATCTTTTTCCTGTTTGATTCTCAGTTGGAGCCTTAAACACTTTGAATTTTTCAAGTGCTTCAGATTTTTCTTTCAAAAAGGAAACCCATGTAAGTCTATAATAATCATCAATAATCAACATGAAATAATTTTCTTTTCATGTACCTTCCTTCATTGATGGTCCACATAAATCCATATGTACTAACTGGAGAGGTTTCTCAGTTGATGCAAAGTTCTTAGATTTAAACTATGTCCAAGTAAGCTTTCCTATTTGTCAAGGTTTACATACAGAATCATATGGCTTTGATATCTTTGGAAGATATTTTACTGTCCCACTGTTACTAAGTTTGATTAGATGATCAAAATTTAGGTGCCCAAGTCTCCTATGCCATATCCATCTTTCATCATGTTTTCTTAGATGACACTCTTCTCTATCTTCATTCAACACATATACATTATTATCTGTCCTTATGCCTTTAGCCACAACTTGTCCTGAGTTTACATACTTTATCTTACAATATTTGGAAGTGAACACCACTTCACATCCTCTGTCACACATTTGACTTACACTGAGCAAATTATGTTTCAGCTCGTCTACAAGCAAAAAATCCTGGGCTTTTCCTTTTCCATTACTCAAACTCACCATCCCTTTACCCTTGATTTTACCTGGTTCATCATTTCCAAAGGTCACATTTCCTATTTTTCTTTTACTTATAGACATAAATGTATCCTTGTATCTAGTCATGTGCTTGGAACATCCACTGTCTATATACCAAGAGTCTTTTTGTTTTTGAGATGAAAGTACTATACCACATTTTTCACTATCTTTCTTTTTCCATGTTTTGGCATTTCTAGCTAAGGGTTTTATCCTTGGATCTACTTTGTAATTCTTCAGATGGCAGTTTGCATCTTTGTGGCCGAAGTTATGATAGTTATATCATTTGAGCTCATTGTTCAATAGGTCAAAGTGATTGGTGCAACTTTGTCTACTCATTCTCGGTTTAGTTCTATGTTGCAAAGATTGTTTATTTCCTGATCTCCTAAGTTGCATGTCTCTAAACTTAATTTAAAAATTTGCAATATTATGGCAAAAAATAGAGCAGTAAAAATAGTAACCATGGAAGAAATTTTGGTACCTGAAGGATGGCCTTCTTCTTGTCATTTTTTTCTCCATATTCTGATATCTTTGTCTTTTATCAGGGATCATATTGTCTTTATTAGCTTTTGGTGGCAGAGTACTCACATGGTCTGATTATCTGCTGACTTGGAACTTGATCATCTTTACTGATTCTTTTCTCTCTAGTTGTTTGCTGCTTAAACCACTTACATAGCCTAAACTAGTCTTCAACAAAGGAGATCTCTAATTTCTTAGAACATCATTTAGTTCTATTGAGGCTTTAATGCTTGGAATATTTTGGAGATACATTGCCTTAAACTTCTCCATCTCTTTTCTAGTTTTTACTACCTCTTCTTCCAAGGCTTCACATCTTGCCTTGTTCTCTGATAACTGTTGTTTCAGAATGTCCTCTATTTTCTTGGCCTCTTATAATTCCACTTTTAGTAGGGAAAATTCTTCATTAGGTTCTTTACTGTCTTTCTCGAACTGTATCAACAATTGTTTTTTCTTTTTCTTCTTAAATAGGAGTCTAGCAATTTCTTCTAGAGCACTGATCAGTTCTCCTTCCAAGTCAACCACATCTTCTTCATCATTAACATCACTTCCTTTGATTTTATTATCATAATCCTCTTTGGCCATAAGCATAAATTCACTAACCTTATCTTCACAAGTAGAATCATTATCTGTGTCTCTTGAAGAGTCATCATTGTTTACACATAAACTTTTATTTTTACCAAATCTCTTGGATTTTTACTTCTCTTCACCTTCAACATTCTGGTCCTTCTTCTTGTGTGGACACTTAGATGCAAAGTGACCTATTTTTCCATAATTAAAACATTTGAAGGGAAACTTGACTTGGTACTTTCCAGATCCTTTCTTTAGCCTTCTCACAAATTTTTCTTCAATTTCATGAGGCTCAGAATCCTCATTCTTATCTGCTTTAAATGATGCTTCTCTAGAGGTGGGTTTATCTTTACCTATCCTCATTTCATATGCAATCAANAAAAGGAATACCTTTTAGATCATTAAGTTATTCTATAGCAGAGACCTTTGGATTGAACCTGTCTGACAGAGATCTCAAAATTTTCTGAACTAAAGAGGCTTCCTCAATATTTTCACCAAGTCCTTTCATTGCATTTACTAGTTCTTCAACTCTCAGAAAATACTTCCCAACAGTTTCATCCTCTTTCATGTTTAGCTATTCAAACTGTAATCTGGAGTTTTGAAGCTTGGCATCCTTTACTTTCTCATTTCCTTCATAACTGCTAATGAGTTTATCCCACATCTCTTTGACAAAATCAAGCTACATTACTTTTACAAATTCATCTTCAGCAAGCCCACTCAAGATAGAATTCATTTCCTTTGCATTGAAGCTAAATTCTAACTTATAATCTTTAGAATCTAGTACAACTGACTTTACATAACTAGTCTCTACCACATCCCAGACATCTGCACCTAAAGCCATTATCTAGGTTCTCATCCAAACTTTCCAAAATGCAAAGTTTGTTCCATTGAACAAGGGGGGCTTATTGGTTGAGGTTCCTTCATGGCTAGTCATGTTTAAGCTCTAGGATCTACCCTTAGATAAAAGGAACCCGCTCTGATACCAATTGTTGAAATTACTAAGACAATTGAGAGGGGGGGGGTGAATCATTTGTTACTCTGCTTAAACAATTTTATGCCTATTGAAATATTATTAATCTTATCCAAGTGATCATCAAGATTATGCAAGACATGAACAACAAAAATAATAGACATCAATCACATTTATGGTATACACAGAGACAAATATTCATGAGGAAACCCATAAAGGGAGAAAACCTCTTCTTCTTAGAATGATAGGTAGTCTTTTATGTTATGTACATCATCAATCTTTGAGCACCAACTCAAAATGAGGCTACAACCTCTTCTTTAACAAGCTACAACTTGTTGAGAGCACCAAATCTCTGGTTTCTCTAGCACCAACTAGAAGGAGGCACCAACTCCCTGAGTGTTCCAACACCAGCTGGATGGAAGCACCAACTTCCAGTCACACAGGCACCAACCTGTATAATAAAGAACAATGGTTCTCCCTTGCACCACCCTACCACCCTGGTTTCTCTGGATGAAACCAAATGGAGGCTACAAATCTCTGTGTTCAAGCACCCATTTGAAACTATGAGGACAACAGTCCTCCCTAGCACCACCCTACCACCCTGAGATATAAATCTTTACTTGAATAAGACCTTAAAACAATAAAGAAATTTCAATTCTTACCACGTCTTATATATTCTACAATTTTTCTCTACTTTTGTCTGTTCATGCTTGGCTCCACTTGTTGTCTCTCTCCATCTGCTCTTCCTATATTCTTCTCATGCTCTTAGGTTCTCGTACAATCTGTTGTTTCACCATTTCTGCTCTGTCCAACTTATGTTCTTCATCTCTTCATATTTCACGCTTTGTTCCTACTAACTCCCGATCACATACAGTTCAACTTGTTTTACCGAGAAACAACAACCTCTCTCTGTCACGACATCTTCTTTTTGTTCCTGCTCTCATCATCCGTTACACTCCGCATCTCCAATGCTCAAGTCGAGAATCTCAAAAATTATCAGGAATCATTATTCCAATGATCAGGAACAATGATTCAATTAGTGTAACTGAATCATAACTGATCAAGAAACCATGGAGTGAAACAACAACCCTTCGATCAGATTCTGTTTGATCAGCGCCGTTGGATTATACATGTAGAGGCTTTTTGACTTTTTAGTGCGTAACCTCAGAGGTGAAGCCTGGAAGCACTAGCTCCTTCCCCAATATTCTACCGATGTGAGCTTGGGTGATGTTCTCATGTGACCACGTGATTGCGAGCATGGCCAAAGGTGGTTTGAGGGAAATCCTCTTTTCGCCCCAAAATTCACTACAGAGCTCCACGTATGCCTTTGGTGATACCGTGGTTTCGATTGCAGCCCGCTCACAAAACATTAAGACTCAAGCATGTTTTGACACCACAATTGAGCATGACCGTTGA
>JASDQU011443904.1:6957-23712 GCA_032191745.1 Picea mariana
ATTTAGATTAGTAATGTTATTTTAATTATGTCGGCTTTAGGCCATTATTTTTAATTATACCTCCTAGTCTCCTATATATACCAAGGAGACATTTTCATTTTGAATCATCTTGTACTTGAACATTTAAGTGAGGTAAAAGGAGGTTTTCCCCTCGAAGAGGCTTATTATCTGAAATTATCTCCTTTTCAAGGTGTTGAGTACTTTTCTTGAGGTTTTTCTATGCTATATTGATGTTTGGTTCTTAACAGTTTAGGTACCAGCTTACCCATAGGGGCCCACATGAATTTTGGCGTTTCACCTCCTAGGTTTAGGTTTTTGGATGTCTAGGGTTTTCAAATTCATGAGTAATATCAGAAATGCCTCTGGATCCTCACTGTAATCATTATTCTCAGACGGATGCGTGTAGAATCCACATCTCTTCTCAGAGATAACTACCACCATTCGAGCAAGTGCTTCAATTCTGCAGTTTTACAGTTTCATCCTATTTCATTTATTCAATAGAAGATATTTTTCATTGGATATCTGTGTTTTTCTTCATATCAATGTGTTTATTATATTCAGTATCTTAATTAGTTCATTCCAATCCTAAATCTTGATCAATGGAACTACTCCAGACCATCTCAATGTTAAGAAAAAAAGAGAACTACGGCTGAAATCATTACAGTATCAATTGTTACATGGTATCTTGTTAATAAATAACTACGACATAGTGTTACTCAGATGCCTCAAAATAAAATATGCCAATAATTTCCTAATATATATGCATGATGGACCAAATGGTGGTGATTTTTTAGGAGACACAATAGCCCACAAAGTACTAAGAATAGGATACTATTGGCACACACTCTTCAAGGATGCTCATGCATACTCAAGGAGTTGTGAAGCATGTCAGAAAGTTGTGGGAAGTGAACGTAAAGTTTCTCTTCCTCTCCAACCTATAGAAGTAGAGGAACCCTTCAATTAGTGGGGCCTATATATCATTTGTGAGATAAATTCTCATTATTCCAAGCAACAAAGGTATATTCTAACAACTACTTATTATTTCACATGTTGAATTGAAGCAATACCTTTAGTCAAACTGAATGAGGAAATAGTAATAAAGTTTCTTAACAAACACATTATCACGAGGTTTGGAATTCCTAACTCTTTATTATTTGATAATTCTACTTAATTCTCATCCTTGAAATTATCTGAGTATGTATTGGAAAAGGGGATTATTTTAAAGTACTCAGCCAATTACTATCCCCAAGGAAACAACTTAGCATAATCTACAAACAAGTGCATACTTTGTATCCTTAAATGAATTGTAGTTTATCACCAAATAAATGATCACAGTGCATTACAAAATTTTCTATGGGTGGATCATGTCACTCCCAAATCTTCCATCGAAACTTATCCTTACATTATTTTTTATGGGAAAGAAGTTGTTCTACCCTCTAACATCTACCTATCTTCCCTCCAAGTTACACAACAATCTAGAGGCATAGAATGCCATGTTATCCAAATTCATATTGATACCTTGCTGAACCTTGAGGAAATGCATGACAAAACCAAAATCAAGTTTGAAGCTCACCAGAAAACAGTAAAATGTTGGTTTGATAAGAAATATATAGGTGAGAAAGAGTTCCAAGTTCAGGACTTAGTTCTAAAATGGGACAAGCCACATGAAGATAAAGGGAAACATTCAAAATTTCAAAATATTTGGCTTGGCCCCTACCTCATAAAAGAAAATATTATCCAAGGAAATTTCAGATTATAGAACCTCCAGGGAGAAATTGACTCTCTCCCTGTTAATGGCCAAATCCTCAAACACTACTTCAATTATCCATTCAGATTGTTGATCCCATGTACATAAATAAATACTGATAATATTTTTCATTTGATTTTGCTTCTTTAGTTAGGTTTGTTTTCTTAATATGTTTGATTACTATAATTTTCCTTTATTATTCTTGATGACTTCCTTTATAACTTTGAATTTATCACAACTTAGCATGAGTCACATGTCTAAATGTAGCACATCTAGTGCATATAGCCTAACATCTATGTAATATGATGTCAAATCTACATATCCCCTCATACATGTAATCCCTTTACTCACTATCATAAGTCAATATCTTGTGGAGGAACATAGTTTATCAATACAAAGAGACACTGGGAAAACAAAGAGCCAAGAGACTGCATTGAAAAACCGATTGCTATGTTATACGAGATAAACTAAAATGATCTAGATTAAATGTTCATAGTAGACTAGGAATCATGTCTCGGGAAGTTTTCTCATCCATAATCAAGGTAGTAGATCTCAACATCACATGTTCCATCCCTAGTGGCTTTAAATATTAACTGGAATCCCCCCATCGACCCATCTCTCTAAATATAATAGAATCAAATATTATAAAAATTAAAGGCTTGGGGAAGATCTTTCCGGATCACATGTGGCATGCAAGTATCTTCATCGGGGCTACGGGCACTCGCTGGCAGTGGAGCAAGGCTTGTGACACTAGGGTGACTCCGTTGGGCCCATGGATGCTCAATGGAAGCATAGAGACACTAGAGAAATGAACTATGACTTGTAGTCTCAACATGCTTGATTTTTTGTTTCTATTATACTACCTACATATTCCTTTCTATCCATTTACCATGTGATTGGATGTCAATTTGAAAGAAATCTATTAATTGAAAAAGGTCTCACCCCTTTTGGAACCACCTCAGTCTTTTCAATATGGAAGTTATGGAAACTATATATTCTCTCTTATGATTTTGTATGATGGAGCACTCTTCCTAAATTGTGTGTAGACATCATCTTGCAAAGATCCAAGGTTTCTCCCAGTGTGTCGCCATTTGTTGTGACAACCACTACAACCCTCCATTTTTTTGTTTGATCTTGCTTACCTCCATAAAAATGGAGCACCTTATCTTTTGAGCCTAAGTGAAATCCCCATAATTCCCCCTCTCCATGTCAAGTTTCTTTTGATAACTCATGTTCCACTTGGAAAAACATAAGTCATCAATATTTGGTGTTACAATCCAAATTTGAAATCGGTAGAGTTACTTCAAAATCCTATGAATAGTTCAGAAGAGTTCCTTTCATTTTCTCCAATACACGAAGTTATCACAAGAGTTGGGAGAAACTCCTCCAATGTGTTCAAAGGCGTTAATTTCAACTCCTCTGAACACATCGTGAGAGTTACTCTCTCAGATTCCAAACTTATCGAATAACTTTCTCGTTGGCCCTCCAATCAGACTAACCCCAACCACCTCATTTAATATCATAAATGATTGTTTGGCTATATAAATAAAAAGGGGTTAGGTTTATTCTTATCCTACCATTTTAAAGTGAACGAGGAAACCTGAGGTTGAACACGCCGAACTGAACTCTGTTAAAATCTATCACCTATCCATATTCACCATGTGGCAACATAATCCAGGTAAGAGCACTTCACCTCTCTTTTATTATAAGGTTAGGATTATGTATTTGTTTATTTATAGTTTTTATCCATTTTCCTGGATCGATAGTCTTTTTCCCTCGCTCCTCATCTCTTTTGTCTTGGAAACACACCCCCTTTTCCAACCTTATGTTTTTCTCATAGTTTTTTCCTTGCCACAAAATGAATGATTAGTTGGCCCCTTCTCCTTCACCATGACTAACCTTCTCTGAACCCTTGTACTTAATCCTTACAATCCCTAAAGCTTTCCCTTAGCATCAAAACCATTATCTATAGGGTTCTATATTTTCCTCATGCTCCTTTAAACTGGTCATGCTTTTTCCCTGGATTTCTTTTCCATTCTCATGAAAAATCCCTAACTCAAAACCAAAGGATTCCAAAGAAACTTCTTCGATGCATTCAAAAAAGTTAAAATTATGTTCTTGATAGCTCAGAGTGATTGAAAACAACTCCTATGATCATATTGAAGAATTTACTTTCAAATCCTCTGATATGAGTAGATGAGTTACTTTTAAGAGTTATGACCTCCTTGATACTTGTGATAGTTCCTTCCGATGACATATAGGAGAAATTGGAAAAAACTCTTCTGATATCATCGGAGGAGTTGTTACCAACTCCTCCGATGAGATCATAGGAGTTGTCTATAACTCTTATGATCATCATTCTAGTGACCTTTATCAGAACATTTAGTTCTAACCCTTGTGATATGTATCGGAGAAGTTATTTTCAACATGACATCTATAGAAAGAATCTTTCTATGTCTTGATAATTCTAGTAACTCTTATAATTTTTTGATCATTTAGTTGTATTTCAAATACAATTCTCTAAATTTATCCTTTTTGTAGGTTTATAACTTTCACCACGAAAGAAGATGGAAACAAAAGAAACAGGGGTTGAGCCATCTAGTAGCTCCCAACAAACAATAGAGGTAGAAATTTTTGGGACCATATATGATGATACATCAAGACTTCTAGAGAAGGATGGAGAGACGTTAAAATGGGGAGAAGTGTATTATATGTTAAAGAATTCAAATTTCTCTGTGGAGGAGGAAGAGCCAAATGAACTCCAGGAATTTAGGTACATCAAAAAGTCAGTAATTTTTCAAGGTGGAAGCACATCCAACAATATTCCCTTGCGCAAATCCCATTTCGTGGATTTTGAAGAATATAGACATAAATAGATGATATATTTTCAATACAATAAAATAACCTATAGCTTCACTCAATCCTGATGATTTGGATAAATACTATCATATTGAAGATGGAAAGAAAATATTGGATGCTCATCTCCTCAGTGAGATGGAACTTACACCAAAATATTTATTCCCTGGATGGTACAAGGTAGAGAAGCAGTTCAAGTATAGGCCCAAGAGACGGTACCCCATGACCAATTTAACGAGACACTACTAGTATATGGTGGCCATGTTGTGCAGGTTATACAAGGAGACAGATGCAACTAGTTTCCCCCTATCATACATTCCCCTAATTTAGTTTTGTGTCGATGTGGGAGTTTCATTCAATTGGGAAGATATATTATCTGAAAATCTCAAAGATGCCATATCGACAGTTACACAAGCACAACCAGGAACCTTTCCCAGTTTCCATATGTCCTCATACCTCCTATACATAATGTGTATGGCCCAAAATTACCCAAATATGGGGTGGAGTTAGTTTCATGTTGATGTCGCAATCCACATTTATTAAAACGTTCTTTGGGAGCACAAATACCGAACATAATATCAAATAAATTGTGATCACCTCCTTTCCCTCTTATATGATTTTTTCTTTTTCACCTCCCCACCTTGTATGACATACAAATCCATAATAGTCATAAGGATCAGGGACTAGTATTTGATGGAGCAGGGTACCTATATAAGAATATATGGTGTGATGAAACCACCCCACTTACTCCCTCGATTCATTCCTAACAAACTTATGCTTCAGAAGGTAGCATATAAAAATATCATACATGGTGCCAGAGGAATTCTATATAGATCAAAGAAAGCAATTTGGCCTCCACTACCTCTATGGATTGGCAACTATTTCTTTGAGAAAACAAAAGTGGACATATTAATTTTCTACCACTTTGGAGAGGAAATATTCAGGAGGAATGACCCTAATAATATATTCAAAGAGCACTTAAATAGCATGAGGCTCCCATATGAATACACCATTGAATTCTAGGAATAAGAGGAGGTGCATCAAAATTCTAGAACTTACAACGAATTCATTTTCAACAAGCATGTCCGACCAAAAGGAAGGATCGTTGACAAAGAAGCAACAAGAGAAGCGACCCGAAAAGAGGTATAAAAAGATGAATTTCAATGATCTTCTCCCATGTTTGTCTCAACTCATTCAGATTTCATTGAAGACGAAGAATAAGCGCTAGTAGATAAAATGATAAGAGACAAAGAGAATGTGCTAAAAATAAGAATGACACTAAAAAGTAACAAAAAATCGAGATGAAGTGAAATATGAAGCTGAGGCTGATCCAAAATATGTTGTAGAAAAAGAAAAGGAGATGGAAGAAGTGGCAAGAGTAGCAACATAATTAGTGGAGGAGGCGGAAAAAGAAGCAACGAATAAAGTTGTTGAAGAAGAAAGTTAGAGGAATAATGCAGAGAATAGAAATAGTGACACACACCTGATGGACTTGGATATCCAAAGAACTTCCACTACAGGTACAGAAATAGAGACAATGAGCAATGGTTTAGGTCGCGGGCCCTATGAGCCTTTTCGACCAACAAAAGTATTGGATCTAAGAAGCTTCACATACCATATTATAACCAGTAGAATTATGCAAGAAAGAGTTTAAAAGTTGCCAGTGACAGAAGGAGCCCCTATATCAGTGGTTACTCAAGTCCCTGTCATAGGATATGTCGGGGAAGACCCCATGGAAACAACTAAGGATGGTTCTGCATTTATAGATGCAACCATAGACATGTATGTTTATCTACACCTCTTCCAAGATACTGTTGCAATATTCATTGACCAAAACAACCAGATAGAAATGAAGCTGACACAATACAACACTATGTGTGAAGGTATAGTTGGCATTGATACATGGATAGCGAATAATCTTGATGCACCTCTTGAGTTCTATAGACCCTAAAACTCAACTAGAAAAACAAATATGTATGCACTATATCATTTCCAGTGGATAGGGCAAAGAGAATATAAAGAAGTAACCAAGGTGATGGAAATATGTTCAAGGACTCACAAAGCTACCCAAGAATTGATAAGGAATGGTCATCTCCCAAGATTTGTTGGTTGTGGAGCTTGATTATCTTCCTGATTTAGAGGTCTTTGTTTTCAACCATGTTTATACCCCATGAAGAATGTACACCTTGGAATATTTTACACCCCTCCACGTGGGGGGCTTTCCCCGCTTGCGGGGTCCAGCGAGCTCATCCCCTCAGATGGGGGGTCTGGGAGAAAGCAGGCCCCTGAAGGAAAAATTGCCTTGTAAATGTATATAGTAATTTCATAGTAAATATGGAAATTTCATTATAAGGTCACAAATCTTATGGTAGAAGTTATGTTAGGGTTTTTTTCCCTAGAAGTAAACCCTCTTTTATGAGAAAAATGTATTACAACTATGCATCATTGTGAATATTGTATTTTGATAGAGGAGACTGTGAGAGAAAGAAGAGGAAGTTGCAGTGGGTGTGCTATTGGTTGTATCCCTTCATTTTGTTGGATAATAAAAATAAACGACTTGGCAATTTCTATGGTGGATGTAGCCCACACTGGGTGAGACAAGTATATCTGGGTCTCCATTGTATTATGTATATTATGTGTTTTATTTCCACATTTGTTTTTATTTTATTTCTCTGTGATCCTATTTTTTTAACAACTGGTATCATAGAGAAAGGTAACTCACAACAAAAGAGGGTTCCTATTTCGAGTGGGAGAAATGGAGGAAGATGGAAAGTTTAGGGTCAAGAAATTTAATGGCCAAAACTACTAGTTATGGAAGATGCAGATGGAATATTATTTATATTAGAAGGATCTATTCCTACCATTGGGTTGAATAGAAAAGACGTCAATGGCCATGAAGGATGAAGAATCGGAGGTTTTGTTGGGCCCTTCGTTTTGATGAATAGAAGTTGTGCAAGCTATTGAGGAGATGTACAACAGACTAAAGGAAGAAATAGAAAGCGCTTGGAAGGACAACGCAACATCATTTTTGAGGAAAGAATTTGAAACAAGATCAAGAACAAGAGAGAAATATCGGGTTCTCAACTAGAAAACTCAATATCATATTATATATATGAGACTGATATGATCGTAAAAGGTTCTTGTTGTTGTTAGGGTATATGTTACTAAGGTTGGGTTGGGATTTTCATGGTTTCTAGAGTCATTGTTGCTATCTTCCTGTTGTTATCTTAGCTGAGTCTTGAGATATAGGTAAGAACCAAACTGTCAATGTAATAGAATTTTATATTATTGTAGAGTTGGAAAGAGCAAGGGACTGAGATAACATTGTCTCCTAATTGTTGCGAAGCATCCTCTGATCACTTGTATATGTGACTCAAGATGTGATAAGAACTTGATATGTTAATACAATTAGGGACCCAAATTTTGAATATATCCTTTGTATTTAGTCTTCAGAATGTATTGAATGTTACTCTGTATTATCTTTATGTCTGATCCACTTAATTGGTTATAGCATGCTTATGAATATCATCGCAACTCTATCTTGTTCATTCTCGGTTAGGAAATGTTTAGATATGCTACAAGCTTAATCTATCTTATGCAAGACTGACCTGAATCTTGATACCTCATATATTTATCCAAGTATTCTCCTTACCCTTCCCTTTCTTTCTCATATCGGTTGCACTTTGGGTGAGACTTCTTCCCTCTAGGGAAGATGAAAATGCCAAATATCTAGACTATTTCGGTACCTTTTGTTGGTAACTTGAGAAGGACCCTGGTCTGATCACTTTTGTGCCAACAAAAATGTTCCATTGTCGGGACCTATGTTAAAAGGGAACTTGTAAGGATAATTCTTCCACGGATCTATATATATGAGATTCGACAATAGTGGGAATGAAATTGTGATGCCTTTATATGGATGGAAGTGGATTTGCAAGGTAAAAGCGATAAGGATACAAGATATTTTGTCTTTTATTCTGAGAGATCGAGTGACCAGTATGAGATATTCTAGGTAAAATTCCTCGAAGAACTATTCCATTGGATAGATCGGCTCCAAGAAGCTCCATAATTCCAAGAACATGTTAAGAAGACCTGAACTTGGGATACAAATAATATTGTAGCAGTTCATCAGTTGGATCACCAGATTACGTGAGGAGTTGATTTTTGGGTTAACACGACTCTGGAGGGATATATCATTGAATTCACAGCTGAGAATCACCAATATTTTTCACGAGCTGAAGAAATTTTCAAGAAAGGTGCATGGGGGATATTGTTGAGGGAAATTACCCTATGGATCAAAGTATTCCTGATCGAGGATGGGATGATAACTATTCCCTCGACTAATATGGCAGTGTAAACACCTATGTTTGAGGTAGGGTGACTGTGGGGTAGGATCATGACTTGAGAGGGAGGAAGGGTTCTTTGATAGATGGGGGAAGATAAAGAAAAGAACGCAAGATATGAGAGAGACTTAAGGAGAGCCACCATAGTTGAGAAGTGGTGGAGCGGAAAGGTGAAAAAAGAAGTGAAGCAGTGTGAGGTGTTGCAGAAAGAAATCAGATAAAGAGGAACAAATGAAAGAATGAAGGAAGAGTTGAGGAAGGTAAGAAGACAAGAAATATTGGCTAGTCTAATATTATAGTAGAGAGAAGCACAGAAAGGAAGGATTCCCCAGGTGGGTGGATGAGAATAAAAGTGTGTAGAAGAAAGGGAAGAAGAAGTAGGTATGGACCTTGCAGGAGACCAAGAAGATTCAGCACCGATATCAGGAAAAGAAGGTTGCTCAAGAGGAATAAAATGAGATCCCCCGGATCAAAGAAACCCACCCAAAATTCAATGGAACCAACCAAGAATCACTCATCCCCCAGGTGTCCTCTATACCCATGGTAAATTCTACATCGATTACTTATGTTATTTCTAGCCTGTCACATCGAGTTAGCCAAAACTAGTCTGTAAGTGTAAACACTAGGAGGATATTGGGATCCCCAGGCATATTGCAACCAAGATCATTAGGTTTCCTTCTAATAGGAACTGTGACACCCACAATGGATTGAAATATGGTAGGATCGATCACCCGATACCCAGAATTATGGGTTAAAGGGGATGAGGATGTAGAGCAACATTGGTTCTTATGTGAAGCCATCTGGAGATCCAGAGGGAATCTTGATGCAAACAAGTTAGTAGAGTTTCAGACTACCTTGAGGGATCATGCTCTCAAATGGTACATGAAGGATATTGAACCAGGGGTGAAAGGACAAGCGTTCACCCTTGGCCAATTTCGTTTGAAATTCATCCCTAAATTTAAACTACCTCAGTAAGAGCAAAAATCTCTCTCTGAGTTGCGGGGGATTCAAAAAAGGGAAGGAGAATATGCCTGGGAGTATAGTCATAAACTTAAATATGCTATTGGGAGGTTAGTGCATCCAATTCACAAGGATCACCAGAGGGAATGGTAAATCTAAGGATTACTACCTCTAACAAGAATTCCTTTAACACAACAATGGATAGCCACATTAACAGATTCCTTGGAATAGTCAATGAAGATCAACGCCATGGAAGGTTATCCAAGGAGTCTGAGGATGACAAGGCCTCCAGTAGATAAAAATTTATCGCAACTTCAGGAACAACTATCGACACTAACGAAGAATATTCAAGAATTAACCATACCAAGACCAGAGCGACCTCAGGTCTGGTGCACAAGATGCTACATAGAAGGACATATTGAAAATGAGTGTTCTCACATGAGGGGAATGGGACCTCCTCACAATCTGATGGGACCCTCTCCAAGGCCAACGGGATGAGTTGGGAAAGTATATGTGACTCCACCATTCCATACACCAGGGCTACACCATACCTTCCTAGGCACTCAAACATCTCAGTCAGCTGAGTCTTGTGATATTTTTTAGACACATGGGCATGCACTAAGGAAGTCTCCTATTATGCAGAAGTACACGACTACACCCAATAAAATACATTATGAGTTTTTTGCCTCCATGACACATGCTACAAATCAATGTAGAGAGATGGACGTGCTTGCTGATAGGTTAGAACAGAAAACATTCATAATAAACGAAACCCCCCAAGGACCTAGAAGAGGATGGGGAGGTGGGTTTGGAGGTGGATTCAGAGGCCCAAGAAATGGAGGAAGAGGGTCGAGCCGATGTTACAACTTCAATGAACAAGGTCACTTGGCCAGAGACTACCCTCACCTAAGACAACCATGGTGCTCTCACTACAAGAATAATGGGCACGCAATCAAAGACTGCCTAGAACTGATCGCGAAATGGGAAGATCGAGTTCTTCAAAAAGGAGCTAATCTAATAAGATCAGAACTGAAAAAGGGCAATTGGGGGACAACTACCTAAGATTAACTTGGGGAATTGGGGATGACAAGTATGACCATGTTAAAGAAAAGTTTTTTTTCAAAGATGCAAAAGAAATATTTAAGAGAATCCCCACTCCAGAAATAATGGAGAATCCCCCTAAATTATCCTATCAACCTAACCTTGTGCAAGTGCCTACCTCACCATTGAAACCTAGAAACTCTACAATTTCAATGAGACACCCCGAGAAGCCTCAAAGTGTAATCAATATTTGGTTTCAATTGTTCTTTGATATCCTATGGGATGGCCAAATTGCAGAGAATTTGCGCAACAACCTGTACATAATATTGGGAAATGAGGGAACCCCAAAAGCCATAGTAAGGACCAACCTCCCTGAGAATAATACCCATAGAATACAAAAAATAAAGGTGTGAACATGAAAATAATTTATAATAGAAGCCTAGCTAGATGATTTTGAAATCAAAGATGTCATGCTATATTTGGGGTCTGACGTCAACATCCTACCCAAAAAAACCTGGGAAGCATTGGGAAAACATTAGTTAGTATATTCCCCCATCCAGTTAAGAAAGGAAAACTAATATTGAATTTTCCTAGTAGTAAGGCTGGAAAATGTGCAAATAGATGTTGCTGGAGTTAAAACCACAACCAATTTTGAATTAATTGAAATCATGGGAGATAAGGATCCCTACCCTCCTTTACTCAGAATTTATTGGGCATATGGAAACTATGTTATCATTGATCTAAAAATAAACACCATGACGTTTGAAGAAAATGGGATAAAAGTAGTTCAGACCCTAGATCCATGTTTAGGGCCTACATACACTGAAATAGTGGACCACAACATGGAGTCAGATGCTCTTGACCAATTATACACCATAATAAAAGGAATGATACCAAATTACATAAATCCCACTGCAGATAGATTGGTAAGTTGGAGAATCATATAGCCTGTTGATGAGGATTCAAAATTAGCATTAGACAGTTGGCAGCAAGGCTCCTATGAAACATTCTTAAGACTATGCAAAACTGTTAGAGCAATGAGGTGGATTGGAACTAAGGTCAGAGAACACCTGACATATGCTGATACCTCAGAGGTACATAGTTTCCTTGCCATCATGGAAGAGAAAATATCAACGGATCAAAGGATCTATGTTCTTGACTTAGCCCTTCAAGATACCCCTACTAGATGGTGGACCACCCATAAAGCCTGGATTATGGAGTGGGAAGATGAAAAACAAGCCATCCAATGTCGATTCCAAATTAGGGATCAACTAAAAGAATAAATGAATATAGATTTTCAAGATGCACAACTGTTCTATGGACGGTCTAACCCTAAAGTGCATATTTAGCATTTATTAAAGCAGTGGAGAGTTTTGGAAGTACCCCCTCACCTATGGGTTTAGTCATTTATCCATTAGGTTGGTCCAATCCAAAAATCTAGGTATATACATGAGGATACTATAAGACAAACAAATTGTTGGTAGACCTTACAAGAACAATTTTGCAAGGACTTCTCCTTTACAAGTAAGTATCATGAGCTCAACACAGTCCTTTAAAGAATAAAGGAAATTCTTTTTACTGAAATTTGAAAAAGAGATCAAGGCTAGTAGTATGTGTTGACCATGTTCATTTGCTTCATTCTAGTCTAGATTTTGAAACTGATAAGATGCATGTACTTTGTTGTAAAGCTGAGAAATACCTGGAAAAACCCGATGACTTAGAAGACCTTAGAAACTTAACTATTAAATAAATGGAAGGCATTAGAGAGATTCAGGATACTATACCTAGTCACACCTGTAGCTCCTATAACCATCCACTAAAGTTGCGGAAATTTAATATAGGGATTACATAAAATCCTAAGATTGCCTCTATAGGAGATAACTGGGATGAGCAAACTATGAATGAAGTATGCAACTTGTTACAAGAGTATGAGGACTTGTTTTTGAAAACGTTCTCAGAAATGAAAGATATAAAAGGAGCCATGGGACAAATGAAAATTGATTTGAAAACCGACTCAAGACTTATGAAGCATAGGCCATACAGACTTAATCCTAGAATAAAATAGAAGGTCAAGAAGGAAGTGGAAAAAATGCTTGCAGTAGGAATTATTTTCCCAATCGAAGAAGTAGAGTGGATTATCCCCATAGTTATTCAGAGTAACAAAGATACATAAGACATTTGAGTCTGTGTGGACTACATAAGTCTGAATTTTACATGTGTGCATGATCCGTTTCCAACACCTTTCAGTGATAAAGTGTTAGATCAGGTTGTGGGAAAAGAATCTTATTCGTTTACAGATGGATTCTCAATATATCACCAAGTCAAAATCATAGAGGAAGACAAGAAGAAGACCACATTCATAACTGAATGGGGAGCATTCACATATAATGCAATTCACTTTGGCTTAAAGAATGCCCCTGTAGTTTTCTCTCGGATTGTGATAGCAACATTTTGAGAGTTCATCGACAAGTTTGTAGAAATCTACATGGATTATTTGACGATATACAACTTATTAAATTACCATGTAGGGATACTCTAGTTAATGTTTGAATGATGTCGTGAATTGCATATATCTTTGAATATGAGGAAGTGCATTTTCTGTGTACCACATGGCAATCTGTTAGGCCATATTGTATGCAGAAAAGAAGTCCTAGTAGACCCAACTAAAGTTGTGGTCATCATGTACATGTTGCCACCTACAATTTCTAAACTGTTGCGCTCTTCCTTGGGACATACAGGATATTACCACAGGTTCATAAAAGGATATGCAACTATCACCACACCTCTAGAAAAATTCTTGAAGAAGTTAGAACTATTTTCGTGGACACCAGAGTGTGACAAAGCATTCGACATTCTCAAATCAAAACTAAGTACTGCACCTATATTGATATTTCCCAATTGGGAAATTGAATTCCATGTACATGTGGATGCATCATGTATTTCCCTAAGATTCATTTTAGCGCAACCAAAGGAAGGAAATATGGACCACCCTATCTACTTTGCCAACAAAAAACTTTCACAAGATGGACGCAACTACACAACTACCAAAAGGGAAGGTCTATCTATGATTTCCGCATTAAAAAAGTTTAGACACTACTTTTTAGGCTCTCATTTTAAGTTTTTTACTGACCATTCTGCATTGAGGTACTTAGTTAATAAACCAGTACTTGAAGGAAGGATTTGTAGTTGGCTAGTGCTCTTTCAATAGTTTTAATTTGAACTAATTGTCAAACCAAGAAAATGCAATGTAGGTCCATACCACCTGTCCAGGTTGGAATCAGGAGAAAGTGGAGGAGGAATGAATGATCAGCTCCTAGATGCAGAACTATTCCAAATTGAGGTGATCCCGGAGTATCTTGAAGACATTGTTGTCTTCCTCGGTATAGGGACCTGCTCATAAACTTAATCTGCAACCCAAAAGTGACATATGGTGGTTCGTGCAGCAGACTATCAACTGATTGCGGGAAAATTTTATAAATTAGGGCTAGAAAACATCCTCAAAATATGTGTCTTGAACCATGAAATACAATACATCCTGTGGGAGTGCCATAGTGGAGTTGCGAGAGGACATGTTAGAGGTAAATCTATTGCACATAAGGTACTTCAAGATGGATCATGGTCGGATAAGTTATTTAAATATACTAAGGAGTATGATAGATCTTGCGACATCTGTCAAAGAGTAGGAAAGCCATCACACAGAGATGAACTACCCCTTTAGCTAGTTAGACCACTTTGGTATTTCAAGAAGCGGGTGGTTGATTTTATTGGAACAACAACTCATCCGCTAAGCATTCAAAGGCCAGATACATCATTACCGCAATGGATTAACTCACAAGATGGGCTAAAGCAGAGGCAATTCAATACTGTTCCATAGATATAGATTCTAGATTTATCTTCGATAACGTCATCACCCAGTTTGGGTGTACTAGAAGCCTGACTAGCGATTAAGGTAGTCACTTTATCAACAGCACAATCGCAACGTTGACAATAGAATTTCTTATTCAACACCATAAGAGTAGTCCATACCACCCACAAGATAATGGTATAGTGGATGAATTCAATAAAATTATGGAATGAGGATTGAAAAAATTATGTTTTGCAAACAAGGAAGACTGGGATGATAGATTTTCAATAGTTTTGTGGGCTTACATGACTACCACGAAGAAGCTACACATGTGTATTCCATTTCAGTTCATTTATGGGAATGAAGTTGTTTTACCTGTAGAGTTTATTACCCCTAGTATATATATAACATATGCTACACACATGAAAGATGATGAATCAGTTGCATAGAGGATTGCAGACTTGCAAGAACTTGAGGAAGTGGGATTTTTAGCAGATTTTCATCAGATAGTTGAGAAAGCTAGACATAAAGCTTGGCATAATAATAATATTAAGTCCAAAATATTCGTGCAAGGGGATAAAGTACTACTCTAGATATTCTATATCAGAAGCATCCATCCAAGTTACACATGCATTGGTTGGGTCCGTTCAAAGTTGCAGAAATCCAACCCTCTGGTGTAGTCAAGCTAGTGCCACTGGATGGTATCCTTCAACCAGGATGGGTGAATGGTTCCCTCCTAAAACCCTATATTTATAATAATTGAGCCAAAGGAATGTTTCTCCAGTCCAAGGGAGCATGTACCGTAGTTAGATTTTTATTTCTTTTAATTTATTTAATCCAGTTAATAATGTCAGAGTGTGAATTGTTGCACCATAAAATATACTTATTTTTCAGTCTAAGCGGTGATTTTGTGCAGAACTTCTTACTCAGCTGCACAAGATGGGAAGATCCACCATTAAATTAGATGAAGTCATTAAATATGATGAGGACCCCATTTTGGTCAGGGGGGGAGAATCTAAACTGTATCACAACCCATGTGCCACACGCATCCCATCCAATCATACCCTTTATGGTAGCTATAGTAACTTGTCAGAAATTTTTCGTTAAGCCATAAAGGTGTGATCTAAGTACATTGCATCCATACCCCTACTGGGATTCTCAACCATTAAAACGGTAAGTGCTCAGGTCAACCACATCCCTGTCAGCCTGTTGATTAAAGCCAGGATCTCCCTATAATATTTTACCCCTTTATTAGTCTCGTCAGACACCTAAGACTGAGATTTCATTTATGGTTTAATGATGAGTGTCATTAGGAGTAATTAAAGAGCTCTCTAGTTTTCCTTCATATCATACTTTTCAAGCTCACAAGTTATACTTATTTTTTACCTCATTTATCCTTCATCTTTCATTATTTTCACTCTCGTCACGCTTGTGAAATCTCCTACTCCCTAGTCGCGACCCTGTGCCCAAATCATCCCGTCTAGTTTTCTAGTAATATAGAGACAAAATTCCAAGAGAAATAGAAGGTTGGAGTTCATATCTAAAAGAGGAAATTCTATATGAGTCATGTGATCCCCAGGTTGAAATCATGGGCAATGTCAAGGGAAATGTCAAGCAAGTAAAACTCCTCGACCTCAACCTGATGGACCAAGTATTGTTTCCGCATATGAATATTAGTGTATTATGGGACTTGGCTCCCGATGCAATGGGAGGCATGAAGTTTGTGTCAAAGCCATAATTCATTAACCTATTCAATTCCACCATCATGAACCTTAGGGATCTACCATTTTTCAGAACTACTTGTGAGGTTGCGCGGTGCACCAAGTTTTTGATCATTTGGGTGCATGACAAGAGATTATGGCTCCTTAGAATATATATGATTCATGTCAAGGATATCAACCAGCTCATCGGACTATCCCTTGAGGGTGCGTATGTCTCAAAAGGATTCCAAGGCCCAAGTAAGGATG
>JASDQU011443905.1:0-10221 GCA_032191745.1 Picea mariana
GATATCGCGTATCAGAGTTTTTGGAGGGCAATTTCCTTTGTGCGTCCAACTCCCGATTACCAATTTTGCGATGGAATAGGATCTCACCACGTGTCTCTTGATGAACGGTCAAGATGACGTCGGGATTTCACAAGTCAAAAAACCTCCGGTGCGCCCCAGACGACTAATCGTCGTGCAACTTCTTGTTGATCTAACGGCTGTCGGGCCTGTGCGCAAGATCTGACGGCTAAAATGGTTTCACCCTTTTCGCGCTCTCCTCGTCCCTTCTAGACTGGTTTCCTGCCTTAGAACCGTTCGCAGGATGAATTTCATGGCTTCAGTGGCTGTTCTTTGTGCCTGAGATGCGTTCTTTACACCTGTGGAAGAAAGATTCGTGAATCTTTCAAAGATTTGAAAAAAATTCATGATTTCTTCGTGATTTGCTACAATCTTTGACAGATTTGAGCGATTTCCAAGAATCTTTAAAGGATTCTGCCTTCTGCCTGAATATTTAACAAATTTAAGAGAAATCTTCAAGTTCTTTAAACTTCTTTCATTCTGCAGCTCTTCTGCATCAATCTTTGATTGTTCTTTGAAAAAATTGTGCAGGTTTCTTCTTCTGCATTCTCTGCTTCCTCCGCTAGTTTCTCACGGCGATCTTTTAGAGAGTCTTATGGACATCTCTCCAAGCTTTGTGAAAAGTCTGTGTCGCATGCTCTCAAGATTCGTGAAGCTCTGTTCTTTGTGGATCGTGTGGCTCTCCGGACTATGTGAAGAGTCTTAGTGCTGTAGCTCTGATACCATGATAAATTGTAAAGCAAAGAGAGATGCAAAAAAGAATAGAACAATATATTGAAATGTATGAAGAAGTATAGAACTCAAAAGATAGTTACAATGTAAGATGGTTGAGCTATATATGCTCAAGCAAGACAAAAATAGAAAGTACAACTGTCCAGTACAGCTGGCAGTGTACGGTCATACTGTTGAGGGTACAATATATTTAACAATATGGAAAGACACTGGCATAATCGGTCCCACTCCATAGTTAAATCAAGACACTAGCAGAATCGGTCCCACTCCATAGCTAAATCGCGAGGAATCTCCAGAACATCACTCAGAATCCAGCCAGGGGTCGGGTTCCCCAATTCATTGTGAACCGATGCTTGGAATAAATAGTAAATAGTTTTGGAGTGTAAATGAGTGATGAGAGATGGTGTCAAGTATGAGGATGAGCCAATGCCAAGAATGCGATCCAAGCCAAGTTTGATGAAGTGGCTAGGCTGATCTAGGATCTAATCCAATGTGTCGATTTGTTTAGGTTCCTCCACGACACTTCGCTGGGAGAAGGAGCCAAAAGGATCCAATTTGCAACTGAAGTGGAAGATAGATATTTGTCTTTGATAACCGAGCTCCAGATGCCAGAAGAGGTTAATGCACGCCAGAGAGAGTTGGCTGCTAGAGCATAGTTGAAATTGAAAATATTTCTAATGCCCCAACCGCCCTTGTTTTTTGGCTTAGCTAATGCTTCCCAATTGCAAAGATGTAAATTTTGTTTTTCCGTACAGCCAGACCAGAAAAAGTTGTATGTCAATTTTCTTAGTTTATCCAAGACTGGTGGGGGAATGGCTGTCAGTGCCATCCAGTACATTGGTTGTCCTTCAAGGGTGGCCTTAATAAGAGTATATCTGCCTCCAATATTTAACCATCTATTGCACGAGTTGTTGATTTTGTTTCCCACCTTTGATAACAGCCAATCCCAATCTGATGCCTTATGTTGTTTTTATTTAATGAAATAACCAAGGTAATGAAATCCAAGTGAAAGATGCAAGAAATTGTGTGCGAAAATGGCCAAAAGAGGTTCTAAGTCCTGATCGAGAATATTATCAAAATGGAACGTCGACTTAGTCCAATTGATATGAAGGCCAGTAATAGAGAAGAAAATTTTTAAGAGTCCATCGATTTCTTTCCATTCAAGCGGACTATCATTTGTCATTATAAGGACATCATCAACAAAATAGAGGTGAATGATTTTGACCAACCTGTAGACTTTGATCCATATAATTTTTCCTTCTTCCCTTTTTTAAGAAGGAGACTTAGGCCTTCCATAGCCAAGATGAAAAGAATTGATGATAGAGGATAGCCCTGACACAAACCTCTTCCGCTGTGGAAGAAGGTAGATGATTTGCCATTGATCAACACATCAAAAGAAGCACTTGTGACACGGCTCATAATCCAAGCTGTCATGGAGTGGCTGAACCCCAACTATGTTAAAATTTGAGTCAAATGCAATAGAAATCGTTTTTTAGGTATAGCTTGAGGATAAGGGCACAAGATTTTTTGTGATCAATGTTGTGCAAGTATTTGTCAGCCCTTTAAAAAACCTAGTTGTTCTTTGGACAAGAGGTGTGAGAAGATGGGTTTGACTCAGTTAGGAATAATTTTAGAAATGATCTTGTAACAAAGGTTGCAAAGAGATATCGACCTGTAATTACCAAACATGGTTGGATGATTTTCTTTCAGAATAAGAGTAAAGAAAGTAGAGTTAAGAGCCTCGGAGATCCTACCATGCATCCTGGAGTCTTCCACTAGCTCTAGTAACTCTGGCCCCACCAAATCGAAAAAACTAAACCCTGGCCTGGGATTTTATCCTTTGAGAAGGATTTGAGAGCAGCCTGAACCTCTTGTATTGTGCAAGGCCTATCCAAAAGTGTGTTGTCCTCAGCTGTGACAGAAGGAGGATAGTGATGAGCCACTGCAAAAGGGTTTGTAGATGCACCTGTGTTCTTGCCTCATAAAAATTCTTATAATAAGAGATAGTTGTTGTTTTAATATCTTTTTGTTGACTGTACTTTATGCCTGAATCATCTATGATATCCCAAATGTGTTTTTTATTCTTGGAGGAGCTAGCGAAAGAATGAAAAAAATTTGTATTGAGATCGTCGCATTTGATCCAATTTGCTCTGCTTCTTTGTCTCGAGAGAGCCTCGTCTAACAGCAGAATCTTATTCCTGTCTACTTCTAGTTGTTTACAAAGTTGTATATTGTCCCCTGCTTGCCCAGTCAATAAGTCGGAATGGTGTAGAACAAATAGCTTGTGCTCCAGCTCTTGTAGATTCTGAAGGGTGCGATTTTTGTGCATCACCGCCCATCTTTTGATATAAATTTTTAATAATTTCAATTTCGATGTGAAGTGTTGCTGTATACCCGTGCCATGCTGGAAATATGGATCGGACCACACAGCATTGACAATATCAATGAATTCTTGTTCCAAAATCCAACACGATTTGAGTTTGAACGGGTAGGAAATCTGCTTTGGATGTTGGCCGAATTGTAAAAGGATTGGAGTGTGATCAGGAAGATATGGCGAGTCTAACCAAGTTCTGATTCTACCCACATCAGTTGCCAGGATATCATAAATGTAGAACCGGTCAAGGCATTTGGAAATGGAATCCCTTCCCTTTCTGTCGTTACGCCAAGTAGGGGTCAAAACCACCAGGGGAAAGTCGATCAAACCATGTGAATGGAATAGAGAAATGAAGAATTCAGCCAACAGATCTTGGTTGGTGGATGCTCCCCAAATTTCGCCTATGCTTATGGTGAATTTCAAGTCTCTAGCAATGACTAAATTCTGGAGATTGAGCAAACCTTGGGATTCCACCAGTTCCCCCCAAAAAATTATGTTTTGATAAGGCCCATATATATTGAGAAAATCGATGCTTTGATTATTCCACTGGGATGATCCAGTAAGTAAAAGGCCACCACAACACAGATATGGATGTAAATCAAACTTATATGAGTCCCAGGCGGCAGCTAAACCCCTGAAGTTCCAAGAGAGTTTACAGCGCAAGTGAGCCAGTCAGGACGAAACTTTGAAAGAAAAGATATGGTTTACCTCGCTTAGTTTACCTTTATACGAAACTTTGAAAGATAATCCATACACTGTCGATATAGTTTACCTCGCCAGTCTATGTCAAAGCATTCCAACAGTCCGTCATGAATGTCAATCTCCACCATGACTCTAGCTACTTTTTTCTCCGAGGCTGTAAGAGATTGAAGATCCACACAGATGAAGCGACCGAGAGTGTTACCAATGGTCTCAAGAGCTTTCTCGTTCCATAGATGAAAGGGCAGTCCATGGAGGAGGACCCAGAAATGTCTTAGGCGAAAATAGTCCTGAGGGGGATCAAAACTAATCCTCCATTGTTTCAGCATGAGGCTACCGTTGTCTATAGTCCAAAACTATTCCAATATGGATGTGGAATCTTCTAGAGATTTGAAGCTGAAGAAAAGCCATCCTTGTGTTAGATAGGTGATCTCCTGTGCATAAGTCAAGATTGGCTTCCACTTGTTATTTACCCACTCTGAGAGGTCGGTTCGGCAGAGATATTTGTAGGATATTCTGCCCACTAATGCACAGAGGCTTAGTGAGACAGAGTCTGCAAGTCGGATGTCATGGCTAAGGACTATTTTCCTCTTGGATGTTTTTGAAACCCAAGGTCTGTGTTGTATAGAAGGTCTTCCAAATTGTGTAGCTCCAGGCTGGCTTTTATGCTACTGTAAACCATTTCTATGCTGGGATGTGTGGGTATTAGCCCCACGGAAGGGGGAAAAAAGGATAGAATCAATCAAGGTCTGGCCCGAAGTGGTAGTAGGGATGGAGGAGGTGGGTAGGTGGGAGGATAGGAGAGCTGAAACTGGTGGGAGTCTAGGTAACTCAGACTGAGAGGAAAAATAATGGTTGGGAGGGTAGGTGAGTGGGCCCAGTGTGGAGGTCAGAAGAGGAGATGGTGAGGAAATGTTTGAGTGAATGAGTTTGGCAAGCTCATCGGTAGAGGCGAAGAGGCCCTCACTGTTCCAGAAGGCCTCCTCAGCAACACCATGAGTGCGCTGACGTCCCTTTCCATCAGAAGTGTCTCCCTTGTCGTGGTTTTGAAATTTGGAGAACAGGTCAGATGAGCAGAAAACCAAGGGAGTTTTGATCGAGGAAAACTGAGGAGTGAGGTCAGAGATGAGTCATATGTATGGAGTATTTCAGTAGCTCGGATAAGTCAATCAAAAAAGAAGAGTTAACGCTAATGATTAACGTTTTAAATCCTTTTACATAACATAGTATGGCCAAGTGGAATTTGAGGACCACCAGTAGTTTTATTTTTGGTACACCTTTTTGTTTCTAATTTACCTAAGAAAACTACATTTGAACGGTCCATAATACTTAACCTATTGAAAAATGACCGATAGCTTCTACACGTGGCGGGGAGAAACTTGCCACGTCAGATTATATCCACATGACGGGCATCTTTCACTAAGGTGATAAGTAATCAACGGAACATATATTTTCGTTTAAAATCAACGGTAAACTGAACCTATAAATTGTTGCCTCCTCGTCAGCTGTTGGAGTGACAAAAATTGTGGATTTGATGATGGAATTTTGTCCGTAAACTGTTGGAGTGGATGATGGAATTTTTTCACTAAAATAATTTCAACCATGTGGGAATGCCGGCACCTAGCGTTGAGTAATTATAAATATAAAACGCTACCATATTCACCTGTTTATAAATATAAAACCCTACCATATTCACTTGTTTACAAGATTTATGAAAAAACTGTTCAGATTTATGAAAAAAACAGTAGTAATATTGGTTAAAACCCTAGTTGCCATATTGCATATATGAGTTATATCTCTATTCAAATTCATTAAGAACCAGTTGCAATACTTGTTAGATATGGATTATAATGCTGGTTAAATAGATAGGAAGTGAGGCATTGCGATGCTCAATATTATAAGGATGATTTTTTTTTTAAGGCCGGAATTTTTGTGAAAATATAATTTATGGTAATTTAATATAAAAGAACTTAATATATGAGTTTTTCTAACATCTACTTCCAACAAAAGTCCTAACATATGGAAAAATAGTTTAACCTTAAGTTATACAGTAAAATTTTAAGTTGCAATTTCACTACCAATATTTTTTGAACTTATTCATCAATCTTAAGGTTTGAGTAGATGTTATGACTTTTTTTTTTTAAAGTAGATGTTATTGATAAAATTTTAAGTTGCAATTTTACTACTTACTGTTTTTTTTATAAAATTATTCATCAATCTTAAAGTTTGAATTTGCATTTGCAGGTTTTGGTGCAAAAGAAACTACTAAAAACTTATACCCTATGCTATCATCCTATTTATGTTTTAGTTAAAAGATTAAATTTTCTTATTTTAAATTATTAGTATCCAGTATATCCATCTTTAAAAAATGGTTTAAAGAAAGATATTGATAATATTAAATATTATCTATATTTATTTAAATTATTAATAGGGTCACAAGGGTCTCCTCCTTATATGGACACTCTTATACATTTTCTCTCTGTTATGATCAAAGGTTATGGTAGATGTAAACTCTCAATAGAATGCAAATAATATGCAGAAAGAAAAAAATAAAATACATTACATAAAACAAAAAAGAAAAGCATAACATAAAGAAAAAACAGAAAAAAGGAAAACAATTTTTAATATAATTATTGTTTTGTAAAATTTTTATATAATAATATCATCTTTGCTTAATTTAAATAATGCTAAATCTAGCTTTGTATTTTATAAAAAAACAATATTCTTGTAATAATTGCAAAAAGTTAAGTTATTTTTTCAATCCATTACAAAAAAAAAATAACAACTATTTATATGAAAAATAACAACTATTACAACCTATTCCTCATCAATGTTACATTAAAAAAAAATGACATAGTATTAAAGAAACACTAAAATAACAGATTAAACCACAAACACAATCACATTAATAGATCGGAGCTCTGATTAGTTTTGGTTCAATACAGTGAAGTTGACAACTATTAATGGATCGGAGCTTTGGTTAGTTTTGGTTCAATACAGTGAAGTTTTGTTTCAGGCTTATTTTTTCAATGTAGAAAATATAACTAGCTAGGTCAAACCCTCTCTACCACGGTCCGAGACAGGGCAATGGTCAGGTTTCAAAATGTGTGAGATGACGGAGATTGAAATGAATAACGAAAGATTGAAATGAGTTATCAACGCTCGACGGGAATAATGTAAAGTGGTTGTTGATATGTATACATCATATCACATTAATACCTACAGTTTGGTTTCCGTGGAATCCATGATTTAATTACTCAAA
This sequence comes from Picea mariana, assembly GCA_032191745.1. NCBI lineage: Eukaryota > Viridiplantae > Streptophyta > Pinopsida > Pinales > Pinaceae > Picea > Picea mariana. The sequence goes on from JASDQU011443905.1 coordinate 7,125, forward strand.
AGATAGAACCACCTATCTCGAGTCTTTAAACAAGTTTCCAACTAAAACTGTGTAACTTGAGTCCTTAAACAAGTTTCCAACAAAAAATAGTTAAACAAGTTTCCAACAAAAAATAGTGAGAGGAGAAACCTCAACCCGAAATAGCAGAATAATCATTCTCAAGCAGCAATTAAAAAAACCGGTAATATCATAGGCTTGAAGAATTCTAAAATCAAAAGTGAAGCAGACAGAGATGTGATGGCATCCACATCGGCATGCCATTGACAACAATATTGGGCTCTGCCAAAAGTATCAGGTTGAGAAGATAAGAACTATGACAACAATATAATAAACGAAACAATAAGAGCTATGTGAAATATATATTATATATTTAACAAAGGGAAAATCGTGTGGCCAGGCAGCAACAAATTTGGTGTATCAAATTCAAAGCATCCTCGGCCAAGAACTAAATAATTCGACCAAAAATAAATAGTGTGGAGCAGGAATGGCCTTTCAACTGCACAGTAAATGAATTCACAAGGCAAGGCCGGACATGGAGTTCTTTGTTATACGTGATTATGAGTAATTCCTAAATATCTTATCACATGGAAAATCTATTATGTTCTTAAACTCCTGAGCCAGTGCTGGTTTTTTCAAGAATTGTTGTTTCATATTTAAATAGAATTATTTTTAAAAAAATCCAACAAAAATATGAAACTCGTAAAATATAAAAAATGAACTGTCTCTAAAATACCTTTCTTCGTTTTTAAATATTAAATTAAAGCGAGCAATAAATGGTATCAATCAATGAAACAAAGAAAGGGAAATAGTACAAACCTGGCAAATATTGAACGGAATCCCTTCCTTTGGGTTATGTCCATATAACGCTAAGAACTATCTAGTGGTAGAGCTGAAAGCCAAAAAAACATAAAACTGATTACTATAAACTAGACGATGGAAAATTCTGATTGAAATATTCAGATCTGCTCTGCACTATACAAACAAAAATCAAACCTCCTTATCACAGACTTGAACAATATTTATTTTAAGAGTAGGTATGCAGATATTAATTGTCGTACACAACAATTTGTGAGGTCTATCTCTGCCTCCACAGAAGCCGCACAAACAATTTCTAAAACCCTAAAACACTTAATACCTTTCATGTCTAATTTTCTTTGAACGCATAAATATTAATGGAAATTATTTAAGACCTACATGATTTACAACCAATACTAATGTAAATTTCATTACCTAACGTTTATGTATCTAACCACACAAATATTAATTGAAACAATTTCAGCAAGCGCAATTACCTTGCGGAGGCTCCAGACGCCCAATTTGGTGAAGATCTTAATCAGTTCGCTTGATGGAAGCCATGCGGATAATTCACAGGAATATGAAGGTATTTACAGATCGCCAATATTTACCTGCTGAGAAACATGGAGTGATTCACATAGTGCAGACTCATGAAAGAGAGCAGAAAAAACAATTGAAGTTGAAACACAAAGCCATTCAGGTCGCCTTTTAACTAGGGTTTTTAAAACTCCGTCTGATTCCTCGACATTCCAACGGTCGTCATTTTTATTGCCTTTTAGCTTTTTTCAACGGTAATTTTTCAATTTTATATAATCTAACGGTTAAGAACGTTTCCCTACAACCATCTTTTCTGCCGCCTTTTACCTAGGGCTTTTAAAACTCCATCTGATTCCTTGACATTCCAACGGTCGTCATTTTTATTGCCTTTTAGCTTTTTTCAATTTATATCATGTAATGGTAAAAAACGTTTCTATCTTGTGGCAGCGCAACGGTCATCTTTTTTGGCGATTTGTGGCAGCGCAACGATCATTTTTTTTGGCGCCTTTGGTCGCATTAAATTTGAATCTCCAAGGAGATTATTTGTAAATATTGCTTAAATGAAAAAAATTTAATGATTACACTTCTAAAAGGACTAATCTAAGTTTTATGTATCATTTCAGAATGTTCATTCCACTTAAAGCTGTGGCTTCTTATTTATGTATATGTTTATTAATGATTAACATGTTTATTTACATTTATTTTATTGGAAATTAAATTTTAGCTATAGCTTTCTAGGACTTACTTGTATATTTATATTTATGTATATTTTCATTAATGATTAACATATTTGGTTACATTTTTATTTTTAATTAAATTTTAACTTTTAGATATCTTTAAGATGCAAAGTGAATGTGTGTAGCAAGTTGTAACTTAAAAAAAAAAAATTGGTTAAAAATGATGATTTTAATGGTTTAACTAGAGGTATCATATGTGATTGGGAAAATGTCTTATGACTAGCATTTAGCCCATAAAATTCTAGCACTAATGCTACATATACACTACCTCATTTTGACATTTTGTTTATTTAAATACAAAATGAACTCAATACTTTTTCACACACACTATTTTTTCTTCTTTACACATACTTCTTACATTAACATAAAATTATTTTTCATAGAGAATATATGAAATAGTAAAAGGGTATGTATAAAGGTATTTACATCCTCTTTATCAAAGAAACTAAAATTGTTAGAAGGTACAAAGATGTACATCCTCTTCCTCAAATAAACTAAAAGAATAATAAAATTTTAATAGGCATATGTATCCAACCCCTCGACATTTTTTATCAATAAAAAGTATTTATGTAACAATTGCATATGAACCTCTTCCTTCCATAATTGAAAAAGTGTAGACAAAGAGCTAATGTCATTTTCAAGAACATATTTGCACAAAAGATTCAAAAGAACAAATAGGGATGAAATCTTCAAGTAGAGATACACATAATTGGGTGATGAGAGGACAAAATATTTGGAATCACCCAAAAATACCTTTCTCCAATGCAACCTCTTGAACAAAATGGTTGCATGCTCAGAATGAACAAACTCCTAATAAGACTTGGAAAAAGAACAATCCCATTTGAAAGTCTCCTTTTGACCAACCATGGCTTGGTAGGAAGGCCCTTGCAAATCAATGGTCATTGAAACACTTAAAGTTTGTAGTTGAACTATATTAATGACACATTATGCAATCTCTTCATCCAACATCTCTTGGTCTCAATAGACACCCATCATGAATTAATAATAGGGTTGAGCTCATGCCAATA
>JASDQU011443905.1:19814-30642 GCA_032191745.1 Picea mariana
AAGAATCAGTGCTTGAACAGAGGTCCTCTTAAACATCCGAAAAAAAAACTACGAACAGAATTTGAGAGCACCCAATATCAACAAGATGAAGGGGTATATTTTTGGAACCCGAGTACCTTTGCTCGGTTGAGTAGAGGTTGGAACCCACGCTGTGAAAGGGGCACACCTGCATTCGGCCAACATGATAATACATTAGAAAATTTACAGAGTAAAATCTTGTTCTATAAACTCAAAAAGGAACAATGATGACCGTAGCTGACAGATTACTTAAATCAAGGCCGAAACACCACATCCTCCTGTTTACATGCTTCATATTCAACCCAGGCGAAGGGGGAGAAGAGTTCGAAATATCCTAGTGGGTACCCTCGCAACAGTAAGAGCCCCACCATTAATACATAGAAAACCGATTGTCAAATATTTTTCCTTGACAAAATAAAAATAACAGTGCGAATTCAAACAAGAAATCATTTGATAAAACCCTCAATGAAAAAAGCACAAAATGCAAGGAAAAACATCATATTAATCTTGAAGAATAACCTAACTTCATCGAGGGAAACTATTCTGAGTCATCCCAGTTTACATTCGCTGAGTATATGGTAGACAAAGGATTAAACTGAAGGTAGTCCCACAGGACACACACACAGTAAACCTTAAGTATAATCCCCAATATTAGAGGGTTTGTGACCCATGGATTATAGTAAGAAAACCTTTTACTGTCACTACGAAAACTAAAAAGAATCACGTAGACTCTATGTGAGAAAGGAAAGTCTGTAACCCATAGTAAAGTATACAGGAAACAATTCTTTTTCCTTCCCGACTTCAACAAAAAACATTAAACTCTGTTCGAATCTGAAATACAACAGTCCCTTAAAAAAAACTTACCAGGCATTACTGTCGACTGCACCAAGGGTTGCTCACAGAGGCGGTAGATGCTTCTTGTGGAATTTGCATGATACAGATCCATCGCTTCGAAGGTGCAAGGGAGAAATGAGACCTAAGAGGCATGATTATTACTCTTTACAGCTTGTACCGTACAAGACCTTACTCTAGGGAAAGCTGGCGTATCCAAACTGGGAAGAGTAGGAGGAAGAGACATTGGGGCTGTGGATTGTAGGACCCTTAATTAATTCCCCGGCAGAGTCTTAAACTCCTCCTGACAGGCACATCCGCCACCCTAAATGTAGGAGATACGAAGTAAACCAAACAGTAAAACTATGACTGTCCAATGAACTAGTCGAATACCAAACCATGAAATTATCATTTTGTCACTCTGGCAAGTAGAGGAGGGTTAGTTAGATTTGGTTGTGTGGAGAGTGGCATGGACAAAATCATGCTCGGTTCTTTATGGGAGGAACAAGTTGTAACATAATGAAAGTAGGACCATCAAAGGAAACACCTGGAAACCTTTTCGAAAATAATTATTAACCACCTTAAAGACCTTACCTGTCATGACTTAAAGACTGATGTTGACACAGTTATGTAGCGCATGAGCTTTGATAATCCGATGCATAGTTCCATGCACATAATCCGATTCTAATAAACACAAAGGGATTGAAATCCCCATCCTTGAGTTTAGGTAGGGCGTGCACAATAATAAAACCTTATAATAAAGTAAGATTTAGACTATACTTTCTTTTCGAATTTTGTGTAAGATATTAAGCCAAGGGTATTAAGCTTAAGCCAGGTTTGTTAAGATAGCATGTTATAAGGTCATGCAAGCAAAACAAAGTTTAAGTACCTGGCTCATGAGTGGATCAAATGAAATTGAGTAGAAAATATTGTACCACATAATTTTTTTTTTTTATGAGAATTTTGAGGTACATTACAATTGGCCCTAGCATCCAGCTCACCAGCCTAATAAACACATAAGTCTCTTAGCTTATATCCACTCAACTCACCGGCCTATAAGCATAATAACAATTCAGTAGGTGCTCAGCCTTGGGGTGATACAATCCCCTCCCCTTATTTATGCACTGTCCTCAGTGCAACTCTTTACACAACAACAAGATTTCCAAAATATTCAAAAAGATGTGGGTACTCTACCCGCATAGAATCTTCATGCTCCCATGTTGTGTCCTCAGGACCATACCAGGTCCACTGAACCTTTACAAGCTTTACGACTTGATTTTGGAGTTTCTTTCTCTTCCAATCCAGTATGCGCACATGCCGCACTTGCAAAGTTCCTTTTTGTTCCACCTAGATCACATTCCAATCAATCACATGATCAGCATCAGGTATATATTTCTTGAGAAATGATACATGAAATACATTATGAAAAGTCATGGATGCGGACAATGAGAGCATATAAGCTACTGGTCCAATCCTTTTTAGGATTTCAAATGGTCCACAAAATCTAGTTGCCAACTTGGAACATATTCCTAGCTTCAAGGAACTTCTGTTAGCTTTCACCTTCAGGAAAACATGGTCACACACTTTAAAATCTCTGTGGTTTCTACCATTTTATGCATAATTTTTTGCGGGCAATGAGAGCATATAAGCTATTGGTCCAATCCTTTCTAAGATTTCAAATGGTCCACAAAATCTAGTTGCCAACTTGGAACATATTCCTAGCTTCAAGGAACTTCTGTTAGCTTTCACCTTCAGGAAAACATGGTCACACACTTTAAACTCTCTGTGGTTTCTACCTTTTTCTGCATAATTTTTTTGTCTGTATTAGGAATCCTTCAAATTTTGTTTAATCCTCAAAATTTTCTCTTCCATTTCCTTGAGCAACTACAGCCCAACCATTTCCCTATCAGTTGGATTTTCCCAGCTTATTGGGGTGTTGCAATTTCTTTCATAAAGTTCTTCAAACGAGTTCATCTTCATTTATTATTGATACCCATTGTTGTAGGAAAATTCTACCAAGTGTAGATAATATTCCCATTTAGATGGTTTGTCCATCACATAGATCCTTAGCATGTCTTCTATCACTTGGTTTACTCTTTCTATTTTTCCATCTGACTAAGGGTTATAGGTTGTGTTGAAGTTTAGGTTCGTTTTGAACCCCTTGAATAGTCCTCTCCAGAACTTTGAGGTAAAATTTGGGTCTCTTTCAGACACAATTGTCTTGAGTATTCCATGCAATCGTGTTACTTCCCTCATATAGATATCAACAACATTAGTTTCCTTGTGAGTAGTCTTCAATGGAATAAAATTGGCATCTTTAGTAATCTTGTCCACTACTACCATGATTGCATCATGGTGCTTGCTTGTTCTGGGAAATCTTGTGATAAAATCCATTGTCGCCACTTCCCACTTCCACTCAGGGATGGTTAAGGGTTGTAGCAAACCATATGGGTGTCTATGTTCATCCTTTACCTTTTGACATTCCAATCATTTGGCAATAAATTCAACAACTTCCTTCTTCATCCCTGGCTAATAATATTGGATTTTAACTACTGAAATTGTTTTATGATATCCTGGGTGTCCTGCATAAGATACATTGTGCATTTATTTTAAAATTGCACTCTTCAATTCAGAATACTTGGGTACATAAACTTTTTTTCTGTACAAGAGAATTCGATCAATTCCCAGTTCGAAATCTTCATCCTTTTTGCTGCATTTTACCTTGATGCAATTTTGTTACCAATTCTATGTGATCAACTTTTGCAGCCTCAGATATTCTTCCTTGAAGATCCGTCTGATACATGCTGATGATTTTAGCATGTAGTTCATGCACTCTCTTGTTGAGTGCATCAGGCACTTTGTTCTCCTTTCCTTTGATGTACTTTATATCAAAGTCATATTCACAGAGGAATTCCAACCATTTGCTATGCCTGGCATTCAATGTAGGATGATCAAACAAATAATTCATACCATGATGGTATATCATGAGCTCAAACCTATTTCCCATGAGGTAATGTCTCAATTTCTTTAGAGTGTGTACAATGGCTTCCAAATCCAAATCATGAGTGGCATAGAGCCTTTCATGCTCCTTCAATTTCCTTGATTCATAAAATACCACAAACCCATTTTGACTGAGGACTCCACCCAGTCCTTCTTTACATGCATCTGTGCATACAATGAAGTCTTCATTTGGATCTTCGATATTCATAATTGGAGCACTGGTTAACAGTTGCTTCAATTGATGGAAGCTTCTTTCACATTCTTCGGTCCATTGAAATTTATTCCCCTTCCTTTGCAAGGAAGTGATGGCGTGAGCTATTCTCGAAAACCCTACAATGAATCTTCTATAGTAGTCAGCTAGACCCATGAAGTATCTGACTTCTATTACATTTTTAGGTGTTATCCTCCCTTTAATGGCCTCAATCTTTTTAGGTTTCGATACTATCCTTTCTTCCGATATGATATGCCCCAAATAGTGAATTATGTTATGATAAAATGAGCACTTGCTCAATTTGGCATACAATTTATCCTTTGTTAGCAATTGCAACACCATCCTCAAATGATTCTCATTCTCTTTTTCCTACTTGGAATATCCAAGGATGTCATCCAAAAAGACAATGACAAACTTGTCCAAATATTCTTGGAAAATGCCATCCATTAAGCACATAAAAACAACGGGTGCATTTGATAACCCAAATGGCACCACTGTGAACTCATAATGACCATACCTTGTTCTGAAGGAGGTCGTGTTGATGTCTTCCTATTTAATTCTTACCTGATGGTAACCTGACCTGAGATCTATCTTTGAAAATATCTTTGCATCCTTCAATTGATCAAAGAGATCATAAATCCTTGGTAAGGGATTCTTGTTCTTTATATTCACTTTGTTCAACTGTCTAAAATCAATGCAAAACCTTGTTGTTCCATATTTCTTCTGTATGAACAAGACTGGGGCACCCCAAGGGGATATACTTGGGTGGATATACCCCTTCTTCAGAAGCTCTTCAAGCTGCATTTGCAGTTCCTTCAGCTCTGGTGTACTCATTCTGTAGGGAGTCTTTGACACTGGGGTTGCTCCAGGCATCAAATTTATAGAAAAATCAATATCTCTCTTTAGAGATAGTCCCGGTACCTCCTTGAACACATCTTAAAAATCTTCCAGGACTCCATGGTCCTCCATAATTGGTACCTTATCCTTATATGCTTTCCCCATATGAGCTACAAATATTTGACAACCTTTCCTGTAGCATTTATTCAGTTGCATTGTTGAAATTTCTCTAATAGCAACTGCCCTGGGAATTCATTGGACTGCTCTATGATTTCCTTCCTCATCCAAGCAAGTGAAAGTCTTAATATGGCAGTCTAAAATGGCATGGTGTTGGTCCAACCAGCCCATACCAATTAGGAAATCATATGATCCTAAAGGAAATATATTCATATCTTCCTTGGTACTTAGTCTATTCATTCCCACTGGAAATTATTTAATTGACTCAACAAATTTCCTCCTTTCTCCTATAGCCATCTGTACCAACCAATATTTCTCATGCTTTCTTCTCAGAAAGCATAATCTTTCCACAACTTTAGGATCTATGTAACTATGACTAGGTCATGAGTCTGTTAAAATAGTAAAGGCATGGTTATTGATCATACCTTCAACTTAAATCATGTGTGATTGAAACTCATCTTGATTGTTGTCCAAGGCTGCATAGATTCTTGGTACTCTCCTACCCATGTCCTCCATTGTTTCAGATTTATGAACATTGTGAACAACTCTCATCTTGTCCTTTTTGTGAGGACAATCTCTATACCTATGATCTCCTTTACAACCCCAACATTCCATAGGTGTCTGCTTTGGCCTTTGCCCACCTACTTCATCCATCGTGGGCTCTCTCAAAACCAGTTGTCCTTGAGGACTGTTCCTGAAAAATGGTGGTTTGTTTCCCTTCTGCCTATGTTCCCTCTTAAACTTCTTCTTGTCTTCCCAAGCTTTTTGGAAAGTAAGATTCTCTTTTTGTTGATCATATAAGCATTTTTATCTCCTTATGGTTTCTTCCATAGTTTTAGGATCATCATACTGGATCTTGTCACTGATGGAAGATGGAAGCCCACTGAGACACCTTTGAATATCAACTGTCTCATCCTTGATGAAGGGAACATACTTCAACAACTCCAAGAATCTTCTTTCATACTCATCAATGGACACACTTCCCAGCTTGAGTTCAAAGAACTCTTTCATTTTCTTGTCATAGTACCTCTTAGTTAGGTACTTCCTTTCAAAATGTCTCTTGAATTCCCTCCATGTAACATTCTTCTCTCTGACGTGTTGTACTTTCACAAGTTGATCCCACCATACAGATGCCTTCCCTTTGAGTTGATAGATGGAAATACTTTCTTCCGCATGAGAAGAATAATTATGCAATTGAAAATACTTTCTCATGCCCAATAGCCATGTCTCTGCATATTTATTCTTCTTGACTTGCTCCCCATCAAACATAGGAGGTTTGAGTTTGTTCATTTCTCCTCGCATCTCATCTTACTCAAACATCTTATTCTTCCTAACAGGGGGTGGACTTGAGATGTTGTGTGCTCTCTTATTGGAATGCCTCGTGGAGTGTTGGTGATGTCGGCTAATAATTCTTGTTCTTCTGAGACTTCCTGATTTGCTTGAGCCACTCTCCTTATCCAATTTATTTTCTATTCTTTCCAGGATCTGTATCAACTTCACGTTGAATTCTCCCTGTTTCTCCCTAGTTGTCATGATCTTTTTGTTATCTTCTCGATGAGTTTGTACATCTTTCTGCAGCTTTTTAATGATTTTGTTCATGTTATCTTCTTTATCTATCTCTTCTCCATTCCCATTGGAGTTCGATCCTTCAACTCCCAAATGGAAATCCATTCCTCTAACTTCATCCTCCGAACTGTAAGCATCTTGTGCCTCCTCCATGCTCTGCACTGTGCAACAACTCGGTTCAACCTGTCAATTGTTAACTCTGCAAAAATGTGTATTCAACCGTATTTTTGTCAGTATATCAGTCTTTAATAATTTTCTAGAGGAACTTAAACAATCTGATTCGATAGAAAGAATATCATAATCCATTTTTGGTGGGTCTGCATCGATCAAGAATCCCCACGATTCTATCTCTAAGCCCCGTTTTGTTATGCAACAATTCACCATTCAGTTCTATCCTCTTTTCTTCATCCCTTGGTTTGCATGTGACCATGACTGTGACCCAGTGCTTATGAATTGGGTGCTTATCTGAAACCCTGTACTTCGGGCTCTGGGCTTCGGCGGATTTCAAAGCACATCGCAAAAATTCTCTCAGAGTGCCAGATTAGCGAACTCACAAAGTAGTGTGGATCAACAGTCTGCGCCTCCCAACATCCAATGGCTTGTACTTTCTATGGAACTCTAGGCTTCGAGTTTTCGGGACTTCGGATGATTCCACCTTTTCTCAACCCAAAACTCTCGAACCGTGAGTCTCTACGTACTTCCACGTTACCCCAGTGACATCATCGCGTCACTTTACTTTGGTGTAACGAAACTTCAAGGTTTCTTCCTCCCATTCCATCATGAGCCATTTCTTTTGAAGTGTCAAGTCTCCAGACTTTATGATCTGGGGCCACGCGTCCACTGGGGCCCACGGTTTACGTGCTTAAAACTAAAATATACCAAAAAGTCACATCAAAATTTATACTTTTCAAATTGTGGGGACATGGGTTGGCAATTTTGGAGTAACCTGTTGATCGTTCCACAATTGTCCCCACATTGACATGTACCCCTTCTGGGAAATTGTGTTTTGGATTGTGGGACCGCCTTATAGAATTTTTTGTAGTGCATCTTCGATCTCTGCAATGCCTCCTGGCCCTCGATCTTGATAGATCGTGACCAAGTTAATGCGGGCCCGATCCAACTAACTTCTTCACCAATTTTAACTACCTTGTGCCACCTCCAGGAGCGCTACATGGTAGGACACATGAAGTCGACACATGGTCCAATAAGGTGGGTGATAATGTCACATTCTAACTACATTTCGATATTACAATGGTTCTTAAATCACTGACATGTGGCACACATTCCATGTGTCCATGTCATCCTTAGTGACGTCAGCAAACCACATCACTTTGAGACTTCGTGCTTCATAAGAGTTCACCTTTGCATACCCTGTTTCTTCCAAACACCGAACTCCCGAACTCTGAACTTTCGATCTACTTTACCTTCTGGGTCCACCTTGTACGGCTATAAAAAATTAAGGTAGTGTCATGTGGCCCCACATGTCAGATTTCTTTTGGCTAATAGGGCCATCAAAGTTCCATTCTGACTGACACGTGGTGGGACTAAGGAAGTCCAAATCATCCTGGGTGATGTCATCATGCCACATCACTTCATACTTCGGGCTTTGGGAGTTCGAAGGATTCATCTTAGCACATATTGTTTCTCTCGAATGTTGAATTCTAAATGGCTTTGAGATCCACAACTCACAACCACTTCTGTGCAGCTCTGATGGCTGAGATCTACTTTTCACTATGCGTCTTACCTTATGCTCTTAGATTTTTCTAACGATAAGGCTTCTCCCCAGATCTATGGTGTAGATCCCCTCCGCGACTTCGAAACTTTGAGCTTCGGCCCTTCTTCTTTTTCTTAACACCTAACTTCGCCGAAGTCGCGAAGGCCGAAGGATTTCTAGGTTAACCTTCATGCATCTCCTTCTAGATATTGGTTGGAAAATATTGGTCTTTCCCTTGCACAGATCTTACGACCCAACTTCAAACCTTGTGGTTCCAAACCCACGGTTATTATAGCCTCTTTTCTCTGCCACCATTCCATAAACCGTTATACCTCCTGAGCTTTATAACACGACCAAGGTATTCTCTTATCACTATGGAATGCTCTGCCAACATTCCATAAACCGTTATACCTCCTAAGATTCATAACACGACCAAGGTATTCTCTTGGCACTCTGGAATGATCTACAATTCAATTTTGTCCCTTTCAACAACAATTCCCTCTAAAATCTTGTCTCACTAACCACTAACATGGCCCATCCAAGATCAGTGTCGAAACCTTCACTCTGATACCAATTTGTAACGTTCCCCAGTCGGGTAATGCTACTGAAGAAACCTTTTATTTTCCTTTACTACTTTGATACCATTTCTATGAAATTATTGGCCTTAAACAATAGGCCAGGCCATGCCATCAAGTAAATTTGCAGAAATAATCACATATAAAACTTAACCGAAAGATAGAGATAACATCTAGTATTCACACATATAAATATATATCTATATAATGCAATTAAATAGACGACAATACCTTACTCATACACAAGTTCATGCAGAATCAACATTAACAACTACATGCAACATATATATACAGGCATTACTAATTAATTATAATGAAAATACAAATACACAACATACATCAAACAAAGAATTGGTACTTGTATTTTAATAGGCGAACACCAACTGCATGTAGACCTTCCACGAACCTCCCAGCCTTAGACCACGCTGCTCATCATGCTCAACAGTGGGTCACCCTCGAGTTGGGACTAAACTCCACCAGACAAGGTAATTCTAGGCTTGGCAAGGACACAAGGAAGTTGCACAGAACAACAAGAAGGATATTTTATTCCAGGAGCCACTTACGCCCACAACCCATAGACCCTCATTCCCCACACGCCTGTTCCACCCCAGGAGGGTACACCTTCACTATTACAAGTCCATTGGCCACTACACCTCCCTTACCTTGGGCTCCAACAACATGCTGGACAAGAAGTCTCAGATTATTGTAGCTTCTACGAGAATCCCTCTAGGAGAACTCACTTCCCAACAAACTCTCTCACTTGGGAGAGTTGCTCATAGGCCTGACAACCTGCTTCTTCAATTCAACTCCTAAAAAATACAGCAACAACATTCATCTAACACATGGGTGACGACAGAAACATAAAACAGGAATGGACATTGAATGTGGAAACAACCAAATGCTAAGACACAACACAACGCAGGTGAATACAAATGTGTCGAGCTTCATGGGAAAAACACAAAGGACAATGTCCAGTAACTACAGGTTACAATCACACGTGCAACATTGGGGAGTGTGGCTCTCTTTCAGAGTGTCTAACCTTGTGAGAGTACAGACGCAATAGTGAAGGATCTGTGACAATCGTGAGAATCGTGAGCATGGTGAGCAAACCCCCGAACGAGCTGACTTGCCCACCTAAAATTGCATGCGCTCAGGTTGACACATGTCTCCTTGAAGCTGCATGAGTTCCACTTAACATTTGTCCTCTCTTTCCCCTAGTAACTTAGGAAAACATGGTTATATCAAACCTTAGCTTCTAGAAAATAATAGTATAATATTATTCCTTTAGAGGTAAGCCCTCAAGCTTAGCCCCTATTCTATACACTTAGCCCCTTCCCCACCTAGTGGAGCTTAGTCCCCCATAACTCTTTCTTCGTGGAGGGTCTACACACAGCAGTGTAATTTTATTAATGATATGTGTGTATTTACATATACAAAATCGGGCTCATTGGCCTTGGCATCTAGCTCATCAGCCTAATAAACACATAAGTCTCTCAACTTATAACCACTCGACTCACCAGCCTATAAGCATAATTACAATTCAACAGGGGCTCGGCCTTGGGGTGTTACAATAGAGCTAGGGGGTTCTAGGTCTAGTTCATGGTCTAAGCCATGGTCATGTTCATATAATCACACTTATAGGTAAGAGGGAAAGGATGGAGGTAGAGAGAGGTAGACAAAGGATGGAGGTAGAGAGTGAGTGTGTTAAAGTGCGGTAGGAAGAGAGAGGAAGACATAGAGGGGGGATATAAAATGTGTGTGAGAGATTGTGGGAGGGAGACAAAGGAAGACATAGAGTAGGGATATCAAGTGTTTGAGTGAGAGTGTGGGAGGGAGAGAGAGGAAGACAAAGAGGAGAGGTAGAGAGTGAATGTGTTAGTGTGTGGGAGGGAGAGAGAG
>JASDQU011443906.1:7249-30645 GCA_032191745.1 Picea mariana
ACGAGGGAGGGCTACGGCAGGCTACGGGGGCAGGTTACGGGAGGGTTACAGGGAGGAAGCGGGTAATGAAGCTGGACGGAATGGGGAGCGGGAGGGGAGGGAATTGAAATTGGGGCAGGGTACGGGGGCGGAAGGGAAGGGGGCTACATGGGTTGAGGGGGAACGAAAATGGAAAAGGGGAGGGAAGGGGGGATACGAGGAGGGGAAGATACGAGAATAGGAGGGGTTACGTGAAGGGATAGGAGAAGGGACGGGGGATAGGGGAAGGAACGGGAATAGGAGGAGGGTAAGTTACGGGGGGTTGAAAAGGGAGGGGAAAACATGGATTAGGAGTGGGACAACGGGTGTGGGAGACGAGTGGGGATAGGTCGTGGGCAAGCGAGGAGGGGTTACAGAAAATTTAATTTTTTTTTTTTTTTTTTAACGCTACGGGAATTTGGTTGGGAAGAAGTTATAGGAAATGGGAAAGGGAACGGGGTGTGAGGGATATGGTAGAAGGCTGGGCGTGCTTTTATGATATGGGTTGTGGGGTTTTTGGGGAGGATCGATCTGCTCTGATACCAATGTAGTATATAACCAGGTATGCAATTGTATAATAATATATAAAAATATATGATGATTACAATTGAGAATGAGGGCTTGTTTATATACCCACACAAGGGTGCCCTTTCACCAATAGACATGTCCTTTCATTATTAATAATTACTATTTACTAATTAATTATTATGTTATGAATATCTATTTATATGTATTTTATGTTCATAACAGTGAGAAACTACAACTCCGTGTATGTCATGAACCCCATGCCCAAAAGTCTTCCCCCCATCCATGACACCTCATCCACATGACTTAGAAAGAGGTCCCCTCATGAAACACTCCTAAACTTGAGGAACGATTCACCCAATAGGTCGCTTTGTCAACGCCCCCATACCTAAACTTGGCAAATTGCATAGGGTCTTGGAGCACTTGTCTATTTTGACGAGGTAGTATAGATGTACATGCTTGGATGGCTCTTTTATGATTTGATTACTCATCACGATGCATTTGAATTGAGATCCTTGGAGGGCTTATTCATTTATCTTTGCAGGACCTAGTTGGTGGACAGATTTGGCAGAGCAAGCCTAGCTTGGGCTTCTTTGGGGCTTGAAGCCCACAGGTTGGATGCCAAGGGCCCACACTCCGAATGATGATGACATGCCTTTGGAGGCCTAGACGACACCTTGGAAGATCTTACCCAAACCCTACATGCCAAACGACTTGCTTGAAAGGGCCAAAACGTCACCCTAGGGCTGGGTTGTGGTTGTGATGTATGTTTTGATGGACATTTGGCACTTTTGGAAGGAAGAGGCCCATGGATCATGGAAGAAAGGCTTTGGTTGAAGAAACTTTTCCTTTGGAGGCCTAGCGCTCTCTTCTCCAACTCAAGAACTTGACCAAAAGTGCCAAATATTGCCCAAAAAAGGGGTGACGTGACGATGTCTTGTTTTTAGGGTTTCTTTTGTGTGCAAACTATGAATTAAATAATATTACTTTTGTAAAGGGGCAAGGTAAGGGATGTTGACCCCTTATCTTGTGTTTTACCCTAAGTTTTGTGGACAGACATGTTTTAGAACATTTTGTATAAATAGAGATCAACTCTATTTCATTTGGATCATAGCTCTCCCATTGTGAGAAGACATATTGGCCGAAACTTGCGCCCTCTTGGAAATTTTTGGTATCTCTCCCTTGTGCAAATGCTTTTTGGTGATATTTCTTGGTGAATGCTTGACCTAAGGTGGTGCACCCCTCTTGAAGGCTTATGTTCTTTCTCTTGGATGGTAATTTGCTTGGTGAACTACGGTTTGATCTCTCTCTCTCTCTCTCTCTCTCTCTCTCTTGGAATTGGTAAGGAAAATCTGCATTTGATAGTTCTTTCTTGTTTGTTCTTGGTCATTGTTGGTTGAAAGCCTAGGAGGAGTATGTTGTATACATCCTCCATTAAGATTCATCTTGTTTGCTAAGTTTATAAGTCATTTTTGGCAAGGGTTGCTAGGAGAAGTACAAGTGTGTACACCCTCTTAGATTTACCCTAGTTTGATTGGCACGCCCTAGGGAGTAAGAGGATTTACACCCCTAGGGATCTTGTTGATCTAACTTGTGTTTTAAAGACTCCATTCACCCATTTTTAAAGGCACTAATCTGAAGTTTGTATTGGAGAAATAAATTGTTTTCCTTGGTAAACGTGATTTAATGAGATATTGATCTTGTTCAAGTTGGAAACTTTTCTGCATGTTAAGAGCTTGTCAAGACCACTAGGGCATCTTGATTGGCTTGGTCTTCTTAGAGATATAACTCATTAAAAGCTAAAGCCATTAGGGCTGTAGAAAATCTCTCTTTGCTTATAACTCACATTTCAACTGTCAAAATGCTAATAATTTCCCCCTATAATCTACTAGTCCCAGCGCATCTTTTGGGTGGATTACTTGTGAATTTTTGTGGCTGATTTTTCTGCTGTAACAACTTGTTTTCTACAGCCATAAAGCTGCAAATACATCTCTGCAATACTTGTCTATAACAG
Organism: Picea mariana; assembly: GCA_032191745.1. Classification (NCBI taxonomy): domain Eukaryota; kingdom Viridiplantae; phylum Streptophyta; class Pinopsida; order Pinales; family Pinaceae; genus Picea; species Picea mariana. The sequence continues at coordinate 9,807 of JASDQU011443906.1, forward strand.
CCTTACATTGATGCTAAAGTCTTATGATTTTATACTTGAGTTGTACTAGTGTTTACTAGCTTATCTCTTGCATTATTTACGTGACTTTTAGCATCTTATCTAGCAGTTTTATTAATTGTTTCTTGCTGATATATATCTCTGTTGACTACTGCAAATAGAGACAGCAAGCTTAACTTGTTTTTCCACCTAACATATAGCTTGTACACTTGGCATTTCTTGTGTCTCGGGCAGGTACAAACACTTTCAGCAGGTACTCAAAGACTTGGCAACCTTAAACCACTCCCGAGATGTGTCATCAAAGCCATCTTCCGCTTAGCAACTTGACCACTAGGGGCATTCATTCCATCATCTCACTTTTCATCTCATTTCCCCCTAGGGTCACCCGAGATTCCCCCCTTGAGGTAACCACTTCACCTCTAAAGTGACGGAATACCTATCTAAGGTGACAGTGGATAGGTGTTCTCTTAGTTGTCGCCATCTTGTGGTTTGGGTCGGGCTTTGCCCAACCTACAACTTGTGCGATAACATATAGCCAGTTTGTGTTCTACAGTATTTTGTTACTTTATTCATTAATAGAAGTTGGTTTTCACTATATTTTTGTGTTATTTGCTATAGTTTTTTTTGTATCTCATTTCGTTCTCAACATAATCTGGATCAGTTGTATCAAATCAATCTTCTCCTTGTTATTTCTCGGTGCGTGTCCATGATGAGGCCAGGGTATATAGAGTTGGATCTTGAGCTAGTTTCACTTGGGGACGACCACTCTTTCCAGCCTAAGCAACCTCCCATGGCAGAAGAAAAGAGAGATGACGGAGCAAGAGATCCTTTCAAAATATTGCTCAAGAAAACCCTCGCGCGACAACGTAACGAGATGATGGACAACTTCGCCCAGATTCTTCGACGACATGTGAGGCACCTTCAACAAGCAACCATTTTGGTAGTGCAACACCCTTCAAGGTACAAGTTAACTTTGATATGCCCTTATTTGAAGGCCAAATAGATGCAAATGCTTTGGAGAAATGGATAAATCTATTAGAAGGGTATTACTTTGTTCAAAATTTTCTGACACTAAAAAGATCACCTTAACTCTCCTTAAATCCCCCCCAATGTCAAATATTGGTGGGAATGTTACTGGGAGAGACATAACAAAGATGAGTTTATGGCATTAGGGATAGGACCCACTTGGGTGGCCTTTGTTGATTCCCTCATGAAGGAGTTCTACCCCATCGGAAACTATGATGGCCAGTACACGAGATGGACGACTCTGCATTAAGAAAGAGACCAGACAATGTCGAAGTACACTAACATCTTCCATACCTTACGCTCAAAATTGGGTATCGAAGACTCCGAGCAACCCCTGGTTTTGAAGTATTGCAGTGGCCATAAGGCTTGGTTTGCTACAGCCATAAGGCTGATAAATATCATTACAGTAAGCTTTTGTGAAAGCCTTGCTTTTGTGCTAAAGTCTTGCTCTTTCATTGATGAGTTGAACTAGTCTTCACTAGATTGTCTCTTGCTTATTTAACTAGACTTTTAGCACTTATTTTGCAGCTCTTGTTATCTTTTATACGATGATATATATCACTGATTGTTGCTGCAATTAGGGACAGCAATCTTAACTTGCTTGTCCACCTAACATACTGCATTGTATACTTGTTTTTCATTGTGTCTTGGGCAGGTATTTTCTCTTGGCAGGTCACTCAAAACAATGGCAACCCTAAACCTTCCCGAAGACTCGTTACCAAGTTCCCTTTACCATCTAGAATTGACCTTTTAGGGGAATCCATACATACATCTCATTTTCCATCTCAATCCCCCTAGGGTCACGGAATTCCCCCCTTGAGGTGACTACCTCACCTCTAAGTGACAGGAACACCTTCCTAAGGTGACAATGGGTAGGTGTTCTCTCAGTTGTCGCCATTTTGGTGGTTGGGTCGGGCTTTGTCCAACCTACAACTTGTGTGATAACAAGATTCATCATCTTCACAGTGTTTGGACAATGCAAATTTCCTACAAGCTACGGGTCTTTGCTTGGTTGATCATTTATCAAGGGATCCCTTCCAAGGCCAGGTTCACTACGGGTGGTCTTTCAAATGGACTCTACCTTGTTTGTCAACACCTGGAGATTGTCAAGCATATCTTTTGGGAGTGCCAATTTGCAAAGCAATGTTGGATCTTGTTTGAGGATCAACATTCTGCATTGTTCCATTGTAGGGTGCATTAGGGAGTTTCCTTATTCGGCGATGGTTGAACTCTCGTTCATGTGGCTATCTTTCGACTTTGACATTGCTTGTAGATCGCAATGTTATTTGTGCTATGGAAAATCAGGTATAAGTTTGTGTTGAGCCAGAAGGTCGGTTTCAAATCTACTTTCAATACATTGTGCAAAGACAAGGTACGCCATCAATTTTTAACAACCGGAGCCTTGATCAAAGATGCTCAATCTTTGGATCCATTTGAGTATTCTACTTGTATCTCTGCTCTAGCTTCTCTTCAGAAGAGGTTATGAGTTTCATTATATATACCCTTCCTTATCTTGCATCTATGATTGTAAATATTTCTCTATAAATATAAGACATATTTTTCAAAAACAATATAAAAAAAAACGGTTTATAGGCTTTTGCAAATTATTATTAACACTCCAATAATATTAGAAGTCAAAAGTTAATATTTAATAAATTTACACTAGTGTTAAGTGACCGTCATTAAAGTCTTACTAGTTAAAAGAATTCGGTAGACCCCTACTACCAACATATGAATAAAGATGCATTCCCTTCAATGTATCAATGACTCCAATTATGATAAGTTACTACATCCATCTCTCATGTTATTTATGTGTGTGCATCCTTCTATAATTTTCTACATTAGCCCAGGCCATACCCTAGAAGGCATCATTAGGCTCAGTTTTAGTGGTTGATGGTGGTTGACGGGGTTGCAGTCTCATCTGATTCTGATGTTGATTAAGATCTTATTCTTTTCTTGGCCTCTACTGACGATCCGACCAAGCATCCTATGTAACAGGATTACTTATTCTTCCTTCTCTTATGCAAGCTCAGTCCCTATCACATTATCTAGGGTTTATTGATTTGGTCTAGATTCTTGTTTTGTCTTTCATCTTCAGGAGATGCCTTTGGCACTCCCACAATGCCATTGTCTTTGGATGAACTTTTGAGTTCCATTGACCTAATTTGGTAATTTGTGGAAATTAATATAATTTCTTTCTTTCTTATAATCAGAAAATGATGGTTGGCAACAACCATCCTAGAATACTCCTTGTAAATATCAAGCCAAATAGAGAATTCTTATGACAAATTCCCTTCTCAATATAATTGGTTTTACACAAAAACGTAACTAAAACTGGCTACAACAAATACGGGTGACCTTTTTCAATGCCTATAAAAAGGTTTTCACCTTGTTTCCATGCATTTGCGCCAACTAAAAAAATCAGAAAGACATCATTTGGACTTTTAGACTAATGGAGAGACAGTTCCATCTGTAACAGCTCAAAGAGATCACATATTGTTTCAAGGAGGTATTGAAAATTCACATTCCAAAGCAATTCCTAAGCTATGACATACACATCTACGTTCAAATCAGATGTTTTCTCTTGCCAAATATTCAAGTGCAGGGAAGAAATCTCCCAGGAATGGGCAAGGATGTAATGTCCCCACTTTGGGACATCATCACAGTGCAGAGATTTATGACGACCAGAGTAGCCAGATGGATGTTATAGCGATTACAAGGGTATTTGAGAGGCATTGTGGGGTCCAGCTTGCATTGATCATCATATTCCATCATTATGAGCCATTCCACACAGGTTGGCTTTGGTTTCGTTGCATTCCGACGATTTCTGTGATTTTGACTATTTTGAGCTATAAGTTAATTGAAATCACTGAAGAGGTCATTTTGGGCACATTACTTGGAGGAACTTCTCAGTGTAATAGCTCATTGGAATCAGGAGAAGCAACACTACAGGATGGGATGGGTAGAAGTGACTTTCAGTGGCCAGGGAAGCCACAAGGAGAGATAAGGAGCTTTTTAGAGGAAAAAAGGTTAATTAATTAATTAAAGTGATTTAATTAATTAATTAAATATTAATAAAATGAAAGTCACTTTGGAGGGACAAGGAGAGCAAAAAGTATAAAGGAAAGGCAAGGGCCTCTTCTCATCATTCATGTATGATTATCTTTTGATATCTAGCTTTTAGCTAGTGAGCCCATCTCTTGGGGGTTTTGAGGGTTTTGACTTAACAAACCCTAGAGGACGATTCAGTGGTGAAAGATTCCACCTAGCTTGTCCCAAGCTTGGTCTCGGAGATGCAATACGCTCCCACACCATTCTAGTTCCAAATCTACTCAGTTGCAGGAGGATTCCACATCAGTTACTTGTGCAGATAGAGAGAGGGCTCACCAGTTGGGAGTTTCCAGCAAGGGGGGCGCACCATTCTTGTAGAGAGATACATTGCAGGTGATTGGCAGGGCTTTTGGAGATTCTATCACCTGGGTTCTTCTTGCAGGTCTTCACCATCATTCCTAGTGCTTTCTGAGAGAGTTTTATGGCTCAGATTATTTCTTAGAGCAGTGGGACGAATTGAAGAGAAGGAGGGCATTTTTGAGATTCAGATCTAGTCAGTTTGGAGAGGTTACACTTCAGATCTAACCCTGAGACTTCACCTAGTGACTTGCAGTGTCCCGATCTATATTCTTGGGGAGTTTCAGAGCATTTGGAGGCCTCCTTCATCAGGGCGGAATTATCTAGGGTTTCAGTCATCCAGTGGGGCGCACCATTCAGTGGAGGAGTTCAGATCTACATGGTTTGAGAGTGGATTTGGAGATTTGGACACCTGGGTTGTCCTTACAGTTGCCCGATCTATCAGTTGGCATATTTCTTGGGGTGATTGGACACTTTTAGCAGCAGGGCCGAATTATTGAGGGCTTCAGCATTCTAGCAGAGCATGGCACCTTCCAGCTTGGGGGTTTAGCATTCTTACGACCCAAATCTATTGTATTCAGTCTTCATTGTATATCCAGCCTTTGGAGGCGTGTTGGAGTCTTCTATTGGAGCATTTTGTAGCAGCTCTATTGTTTATCTTCTTGGCCATCTGTTGAGCATTCCAGATCGGCATCTTCATTGTAGCAGGTTTCTCTATCTCATGAATAAAAGCTATTTGAGATGTTTTGGCTTGTCTATCATATTGCATATGGTTGAAGTATGTTCCATGGTTGTCTCTTCTTGTTATTTGCTGCATACACACATATAAACACATCAGTAAACCCTAAGGCCGAAATCAAGAGGCCATTCAGCAAGTAAACACAAGTAAACAAATAGATCAGCAAAGTGTTTGACGAAATACCTCACTCAGCAAAAGTTTTAAAAGACACCAAAACCGTGATGATCCTTGCATAATGGCTTGGGATCATTACAAAGGAATTCTCCCATTGACAGACAATGAAGCACTAGTTAGTTAACAGATTTAATCAATCCCGAAAATGAATAAATTATAATAGGGAATATTCTTGTAAAGCATGACAATCATAATGATTTTCACAAAAAAGGTCATAGTAGCTGTTTTTCTTATGGATAGGCAAATTTCAGATACGGGAAATTCTGTTGTTCACGTTTTAAGTGAGGAAACAAGATCACCACATTAACATGGACAACTTTTGGACTCAGGGACCTTATCCTCTCCTCTTTTTTGTATGAGCATGATGACAATTACAACATCCTTCACTACTAAATAGTAAATACTATTACAAAATGTCATTTTATTTCCTTTCCAGTCCTATTTATAACTGCACTCTGCGTAAATGCATGCTGCAAATACCGTAAGATAATCAGCATTTTGTAAGCTAGCCTTTTCCCTATGTTATTAAGGACGGCGAAGTTTTGTAAAGCTTCCTTTAATATAAACTTCAAAAGAAATTGGTGTTCCCAGAAGTATCAGCACCTGGAAATCAAATTCAAATGTTAAAAAGAAACGGAAGAACAACCCTACTTGGTCATTAATCATCCGAATTTGTTGAATTTCAGCATCCCGTTCTTCAATTAATCTCCGTGCTAGATGTAACTCTGAGTGAAGTTGATCTCGCTGCATAAACAATATTTTCCTCACTGGAATCAGAAGAAATGCATGCAAAAAACCATTAAATTAAATTGCAATTTTATGACTTAATATACAACTCAAATCTTATAAAATCCAACATGAACTTAAGTCTTACACAGATGATATCACTATTAATTATGCAGCGATGTTGTGAAAATTGTGGGTTAAGGGTATGGTATGTGTGGATATTAGTGTTAGAGATAATGATCATATTTAGAACTTAGACATATTAGGATGTAGGACTTGGACGTATAATAAAGTCTCACTAATAAAGTGATGCAATAATGAGGCATACTAATATAGTAATTAATGTAGTGGTTATTAGTTAGTTATGTAACACACTCCTCTCCACTTGCTATATAATGAGACATTGCATCATCTTATGATATGAATGAATCCACTCTTTCTCATTATTATGTGTATTCCTGTCCTAATAAATGTAGTGTATATTATTAGGTATTTGGGAGTTACGTAACACACTCCTCTCCAACTACTACATAATGAGACATTGCATCATCTAATGATATGAATGAATCCAGTCTTTCTCATTCTAATGTGTATTCCTGTTCGTCAAAACTCCGGTTATCAAATGAAATGCTTTCGAAAATATTCTCCACAACTTGGGGGCCAATAACTCGAGTTCTCACAGCCGATGCATTTCCAGCATATGCACAATGTGACACCATGGAATGGTGGCCCAATTTTTAGATGAATGGCTATGAACCTTCCTCACATGTCTTCCCTCGCGAATTCAATTTTTCAGCTTAAATTGGCAGCTGTTCCGGTGGCTAACTGTCTTGATCTGTAACTGTACACAATTTCCTCGAATGATTTTCCTTGATTATTGTCTTTATAGGCTCCAAGATGTCTAGATGCATGACCCTAATTGGCAGCAGGCGTTCACGCGATTGATCAAAATAATTCTCGACCCTGTGTTCTCAGTTCTTCTATTTCCATTTGGCTTACAAATTCTTTAACCTATTGTTACAGGACCGCAATTGCAACGATACCCTCAACACAGATCAGATTTCAACAACAATGTTTTAGGAAGCCCCTGTAGCAGCGACTCCGAACCCCATGCCCATTGCAATTTGATTGGAAAACACCTCTTGTTAGACTGACTGTCTTCTTTTTACTCGTTCTCTTTTTGAATTTTATTGATTTCTTGGGTGATTCGGCCTATATTCACAATGATAGTAGATGATATAATATATTTTCTTTTTTATCACCGGTCTTTTCTTCAAGTAACAGCAGAATGGTTTAGTTTTTCACCAAAATAGATTTTTTTCCCTCAATCAATTTTCAATTTTCTATAAAAAAGGCCAAAAGCCTAATGTGGTCAATGACCAATGGTTTTGTTGCCAAGGGAAACGAAATTCGACTAAAGGTCTAGTGGCCAAAGGCGAGGATCAGACTCGGCTCTGATACCAAATGTAGTGAACCATTTCGGTTTAGACTACTCACATCCAAAATATTTGAAATTGAATAATGAAATCCATATGGACAAGTAATATATTAAATAAATATCTATGAGAATGAATAGTATGAATAAGATGATTGATTACAAATGAGAGCCCTGTATATATATCTAGGCAGGAATGCCCTTTCATTAATAGTCATGTCTTTTGAGACATGTCCTTTCATTATTACTAATTATTACTTATTAATTATTATTTAATAATATTTATATTTATATATATTTATATTTGTTACACTACCCAAGATGTTGAATTGTGAGATCATTATGCGATATCAATAAAGAACTTTTTCAGTGCAAATTTTCAAATCAATTCTTTTATTCTTTCTTTTCTTGGTTTATGCAACATTGTCACATGGAAGGTAAGATCAAGGCGTTAGACCTCGTCTCACCTTTGTCAGTATTGGGTGTTAATCGAATCTAAGAGCTGGACAGACCCTTGTCAGGGGTTCCTTCAATAAGGAAACAATTCCATTTTATGTCGTAGTTGATCCAGTGGTTGGAGACCATATCCATAGAGGGAGCATTCCTAGCGAAATTTGGAGGTTGTACACTATTCTAGACTAGACCGGGGTGCAATTTGTAAAGTACCTAGGGTTTTCTACACTAAAAAATGGAATTCAGTCAACTTGCAAACAGGTAATTTTAACAGTACCAATAGTCCTTTCACCATAAGCAAGGTGCATTTATGAATAACCAGCATATAAACAGACACAGCACTGCATTCAGTTCTGTAACATAGATATAGCAGCAGTAAATATAGTTTAGCTCACTATCAAAACCAGCAGTAAAACCCCCTAAGGGTTGTTGTCACATCACAAGGGTACAGTAACCAACCAATTGTTGCTAGTTTTAGCAGCAGTTCTTGCAACAAAGGCTTACAAGATTAACCCTAGTCTCTACAACAGAAATAATCAAATAAACCTGGGCTTAACAGTCTCCAGCAGTGATTTGGTCCTTCCTTGCAGCCTGATGTCACTTTTTTTCAGCTCCAATAGACCCTCAGCCTGCACTATTGTGGCTGATATAGGGTTTGGCTCACTCCAAGAAACAGATATAGGGTTCGGTACCTCGTTGAGGGACTAGAACAGCCCTGGAAGCAGCCCTAGGCACCTTCGATCTTCCTTAAAACACCTTACCAGCCCACCACCAGTCACATAGTAGCAGTAAACTTTCAAAGTGTTGAGTTTGGTCCTCCTCGGGGAATTTCTCATGATGCAAACTTCAAAGTGAACAAAACTGAGCTAGGGTGAGGACTAGCCCACAGAAACTCAGTAGGAAGCAAGGGCTAAACAACCCTCCAAAGGACTGAGGCAACCACCTCCAAAAACAGAAAGGAGAACTCCCAAAAAATAATTCTTGTGTGTTTTTCAAATAAACCTCCACCCTCTTATATAGATTTTCCTTTTAGCTTGCTTTCTTGTTTTGGATAACTCGTTTATCAAGTAAGGGTTCCTTACCCAATTTCTTTGCCCAAGGAACACCTTTAGGTCCGCGGCTACCCTCCTTGTGCCCCTTGAAACCCCATGGCTCCCCTTTAGATGGGGACTATGGCCTACAGGGAGCCCCCTCCAAGCCACTACGTCCCTCCTCCGATGGGGTCAAGTGGGAGGGAACATGACACAATTGTCACCTAGACGTCAATCCCTTGTCTAGTCCAAAGTGCATAACCAACTTAAAGTGGGTTGTGATCTTGATCCAATGCCCTGGGAAGGTAAGGCCGAGGTAAGCCACATTGCAGCAACCATTTATGTAAAAAATCAATCAATCTCTTTTCCTTTCCTCTTTATAAAAATAAAAATTAAAAAAAAATGATCTAGCTTACAATTAAAGTTTTATCTTCATAATCTAGCTAATCCTTGGTGTTTGAAACTCTAGATCCATCTTCATCCAAGGAAATAATTTACCCTTTATTTTCTGCATTAAAATCATATTTCACGAGGGCATTTAGAAGTGTGTTTGCAGATCTGCAGTTTATTACAGCAATTCTTCCACAGATCCAACAAAGAGGATTTCATCTAAGGCTTTGAGCAAGTCATTTAATTTATCTTTCAACCTTTATTTATTCCAGATTTGATTTCTCTAGATTTTCATTAGTTTTCTGGGGTAAAAGTACATTTTCCAGCCTCTATAGATCAATTATTTCTTGCTGGAATAAATATCTGGGTTTTGACCCTAGGGGATTTGAACCCCTGTTCGCTGCAAGTAGTTTCCAAATCGATGGGGACACCATTTTACTTGCAGATATGAAGTCTTGGGTTGTTTCAATCGTTACTAACTCCCTGCCCAAGCTTCCCTACTCGTAGATCTGTTGATCTAGTGTGTTTTCACACTTTTGGGTGGCCTCAAAAGGCATTTTGCTTGCTAGTTTTCTGCATTTTGTTTACTTTTACAGATCTGAAAGTGTGGGACAGCAACACATTTGTTCGTTTTTGTCACTTATCAATGGGTAATTTAAGCAATTCATCCCATAACTGGTAAGGGCATTGTTATCGCGCAATCTATACTTGCCCAAAGCCCAAGGCAAGTGAAACAAGATTGGCGTAACAAGGGGGTGACCTATCACTGTCACCTTAATAGGAAACCCCTTTCTGTTTAGGAGTAGGGTAAGACTACTACAAGGGAAACATCCCTAGTGACCTAAAGGGCTGGTGAAACTAGAGCATGGATGCAAAGATACCCCCCCTCTCACTGGTCACTCAAGTCAAAAGGTCTTGCTGAGTTTATGTCTTAAGAGATGAAGCAAATGTAGGATGAAGTGTACCTGCCCGGAACAAGACAACAAGCAAACATATGGCAGTTTTAAGTACAAAATGATGTTAGTGTTTCAATAAGACAATAAACCAATGAAATATATGCTAGCTTATATAAAATTGCAGCAAAATGAAAGTTTACAACAGCAAGAGGTATTTTGTAACAGCTGCAAGAAATATGCCTCAAAATTGCTTGAAAAGACAATGAAAAGATAGCATTTACTAGGCAGAATGATAATCAAATGTCATAAGCAACTTTAGAAGTGTTTAGCTAGCATTCAATGTAGATTATGCAGAAAAATTGTTGCTTTAAGATGGCTGTAGCAGTGATTATAACAACAACAGGTTAAAAGTAAGTAGTTCTAGGCTAGGTTAGTGTTAGTTTTAGTTAGTAAAAGCTAGAGAGTTTAAGGTTCAAATGTTTGTTTGATCAACCAATCAAAGAGAGATGATACTAGTGCCTTTAAGGGTTATGGAGTCAAAAGTTTCGGCACAAATTATTAGGAGAAACAATAATGATTATATTTGTCTAAGAAGATAAAGTGGATCTTTGAGGAGTAGCACCTTAAGTCCTCTAAGAACCAAATTTTAGGGAGGTGAGCTAGAGAGTAGGCACTTCTAGGCCCTAGCGCCTTCCTCCTCATTAGACTATTGAAAGATATCAAGAGCAACAACAACTAGACAATAGCTTCCAAAGTGCTAGGACTTTAGGGCTTTAGAAGTTTGTCTAGGTCAAATCACTTTAGTCAAGTTTAGCAAATGAAGAGCGAAGAAGTAGCACCTTAAGTCCTTTACTCCTAAGGTTTGTCAAGCAAGCAATTTCATAATCTATAACATGAATAAGCAAATATACCATAACCATTCAAAATGAAATGACAATTGCAAATTTACTTACTTACCAAGAATAATCAAGCAATAAAACCCTAGATTGCCAAGTAACTTCAGCATTTGCAAAATTTAGCCTCCAAAACAAGTGTGCCTCACAATTTCAGCCAATAAACCCTAAAAGGGCGCCAATTTTAGTCCTCTCTCTCTCATGGGAGAGTTATGATGAAAATGAATGTAATTTTTGTGTATTTATACCAAAATCTGGCCTAAAATTAAGTTTATTTTAAAATACAAGGCCGACCTCAACAATTCTACCCTTAATTTACAAATTAAATAAATTTACATAAAATAACCCTAAACAAGGTGGTGTCAGCCCTTCTAGGGTGACGTTAGGTCTCCTCAAGGGGATGTTAGGCTGCAAGAACATGGCGCTAGGCCTCCAAAGGCCTCAATCTTTGTCCACACGTGCTACCATCATCTTCAAGGAACCTTGTCGTCTTGGACTAGAAGGATGATGTCTCCGCCTCCAAAGGGTAGCTTCCTGGTGCATGGAGGGTGGAATCCCCCCCCGCGTAGGCCTTCAAGAGTGCCTCCAAAGGCAACGACCTCTTCTTGTATCACACAAGTTGGTCATCACTGTCATGCCCCAAGCTCAAGGTCTCAACATCCATCCCTAGGCTTCAAGCCCTCATAAAGGTCTGAATTGGTGATTTCCTCATGAATACCTGTCCACTGGGCAAGGTCCTGCAAAGACAAATAGGTATGCCCTCCAGGGGTCCATGAGTGACGAGTATCATAGCAAGTAAATCACATCCAATAATCAAACCACCCGAACATGTGCATCAAACCCCCCTAAACCAAACAAATGCTCAAAGACATTATACAACTTGCCAAATTTAGGTTTGGGAAGGGTTTCAGGATGTCCTATTGGGTTAATCCCCCTTAAGTCTAGGGTATTTGCCAAGTGGAGCCTAATCCAAGTCATGTAAGTGTATGAAGTGGCATGGGGTAAACCTTTGGGCATGGGGTGCATGTGATAACAGGGAAATGTAGAGTCTTTACCTATGGGAGCCTTTGTGGAGGGTGACCTGCACCTTGTCATGAATGCAATTGTTTCCTAGCCCATTCATTGCCATTTATTCTTTCTTAGATTTCTTTCTTTTGATCTTTCCTTTTGTGCTACAAGGGAATAGTTGAGGGCCACTGTCCTGGCTTAGTGACTAGAGGTGACAATGTCATCCACAAAACATTTCACAGAAATGAGAAGGTCGTCTCATGATGAGACCCCCTTTCTCTTGGCTATGCAACCAAGAGCCACTACCTTGGCTTGGTGACCAGATAGGTGGTAATGTCATACGGCTACATGTTCATGGTCATAATGGGCCAGCTCGTGATGAGACCTCCTATCCATCAAACTAATACCTTGAGTGTTCATGTTATCTTATGGGTCCCCTTTTATTACTGAGAAGTTTTTCACTACTTTCTCGAGGATCCCTGGAAGAAATATCTCGAAGGTTTCAAAATGACTATTAACTCTTTCCAGCTACTTTTACCCTCTGGGCCTTTAGCCCCTTCTTTCCACGAGGTAAGGTACAACCCTTCCTAGTGTAGCCTATCCCAATGCCCAAAAGATGGGGAGATGGAAGGAATAAAGATGGAAAGTGGTAAGTATGGAGGGAACAAACAATAAGTCTTCAAAGATCCACCTAGTAGCAACCCATCCTAAAGGGAAATCAACTTACTAGGGCACCGTTTCAACCACCCAGGTTTAAACAAGGCAAAGAGCATAATTTCCAAGAAAACGTCATGAAATGAAGGATTCAATACAACATGTTCAAGTGCTTCAAATATCGGAGTAATACATACCATGATACCCGAACTCATTACCTCATCGAGAAAGACCCACTGCCACTTCAGGACCGGGCCAGTGTGATGGACGTTGCTACTAGCGATATGTGGACAGTACTTTAAGAAAAGAGGGGCCCTCCGAGGCTATGCTTAGGTCGTACGACTCTCGGCACTCCATGTCTGGAACATGTGGGCCTCGAGACACGATATCCTTAGCTATCCCTAGACTAGGGGATAACATCTCGCTCCAACTCGGGGACATGTGTTCACCGTAGAGCGCATGAGAACCTCAACATCTCTGTTATGACCTGTGCCTGCTAAATCTCAACAAAAGATATTAGTAACATCTAGGGTGGTGATATCACCCTTTGTCCATACATGATATAAAAATTGAAATAAAACAAATTCTAATCATGAGCATACATATATACAACTGAGACAAGACAATAAAATGCAACTACAACTGTGCTAACATGATATGCAATGGTATGTACAATGGATGCAAATGCCTACCTATCTCTACTTACCTGTTGGTTGAATGCTAGGTGTAGTCATATAACCAGTGAAACCATCCCAATAATATCTCATAACACTTGCCTCTGTGCTTCATCATAAACCAAAACAATGACAAGTTAAGCACAAAAATAACATGAGTTAGAGCATGTATCATATCATAGGAAATCGTAAAGTCTAGCTCATGGAGGCGAGAGGGAGGGACAAAATTATGCCAAGTTACACTCCTAGGAAAGTGCTCAATCCATCTTAGAAAGAGGTCGTGAAAATTCAAAGACTCAAAAGACTGACTCAAAAAGTCTAAAGTTTGTCTAGCTTGGACGTCATCCCATCCTGAGGTCTGAGATGGGACTAGCAAGAACCTAGAGGATGATTGGAAAATTCTTAGGGGAGAGTTGAACGATTGAGATAATAAGCTTCTTCTTAAGGCATTCAACCTACCCTTGAATTCTAAAAGAAGGATCTACCTTAAAGAAAACTTGGTACAAGAGACATGTTCCCCAACTATATCCTTAGTGACATAACGAGGTAAAGTAATCAGAGGGAGCTACTAAACCTTGTCACAAGTATCCTGCTTTAGGAAAGCAACGTCCTCACCCTTATCAAGCTCTGAGCACAACAATGGTTGATAATCTTCTTCATAGTATAAATCCAAGTGCTCAAAGGAATACTCATCAAAATCCTCAAGGTATGATCGGAAATCGTCATGAGAACATTGCACTAGGTCATCCTTGGGTGTTTGGTAAATATTTGTAACCATACCATCTCCTTGTTGCCACGTGTCAGAATTATTAGTAACCTCATTCGATAGTTGTAAAGGCAACATTTGGAGATGTCCTTCCATATCATAAATGGGATCTTTATTAGAACCAACCACATCCCATTTGCATCTCCCAACATGTATGAACTCATCAATATTATCAACCATGACATTACCTTTATCATAAAATGAATGGTTTAGTACATCCAAGGATTCCCTTACTTCTTCACCTTCTGAATCATAGAATAGGGTATCATCAAAAATCTGAAAAGGAAAATGATTAACCTCATTCTCTTCTTGTGTAGGAGGGATAGGATCATGGATGGCTTCATCAGAGGGAGGAGTACACATTAACAATTCATCATCATGTTTGATATCTACCGGATCTCGCTCTTCAACAAGGTCCTCATTATCTTCGATAGAATCATGAGTAAATTCTTGCTCTTCCTCATGGGATTGGTAACCTCCTTCATAAATCTCTTCTTCTGTATCAAAGGGTTCTTGGCATTGAGCATGGTATGCACCCCTAAGATCTTATACAAACTCAGTGGTGAATCCTTCGTCCTCTAGGGCTATTTCGAGATTTTGAAGGGAATCCTCATAAGTCTGGCATAGTGGTTTTGTGAACTCAAGAAACCTACTAACGAGATATACGAAAGAGGATATACCCTATTCATCACAACAACCCTTGATCCATTCTTGTACCAATGATGGCAAGGAAATTATGAAAAATTTATCAGGACATCCTCCTCTTCAAATTCTATTTCACTTATATACTTTAGGAATTCTACAATGTGAGTAATTGGGAGGCCTTTAAATCTTGGATAGATTTTCAACCATTTTATATCAAAATAATGTGGGTATCCTTGAAAACTTTCAAAATCAATAGACGGATACACTTGCTCCCAGGGCGCCATGATCCCATATTTTGGAAATATCACAAACTTGAGAGTAAGGTGGCACCTTGGAAAAGGTCAATGGAGTCGCCAAATAACCTCTTAAGGATTAGCAAAGGGAGTGAGGGAATCACCCTTAGTGGAGTTGCCAGTTAAGCTTTGTAAGATGAAGGCTTTGAGGGAAAGGCTTACCAAAAAAAGTGTTGTTGACGAATATTGACTCAGTGTTCCCCGACAACGGCGCAAAAAATGTTATCGTACAATCTGTACTAGCCRAAAGCCCAAGACAAGTGAAACAAGATCGRCGTAACAAGGGTGTGACCTATCAATGTCACCTTAATAAGAAACCCCTTTCTGTTTAAGAGTAGGGTAAGGCTACCCCAAGGGAGAGGTCCTGTTGACCACCTATTTCGACTAGGGGTCAACTCCATGTTCCATGAAGATATGTATCTAGTGGTACAACCATTTTGAMAACCTTTTGCTCAACAGGGCAAATTTTGCCCCCGACACGCTTTTCTATGTAATCGGAATTTCCGCTCCCTTGCATGGGATAATATTGTAATATGCTAGCATGAGTCAATTTTTGTCTAGTTACCTAGGAATTTATCATTAGGGAACAAGAACAACAAGGGAGAAACAACAGACAAGAATAATAATTTTATAATAATTATAAAACAATAGCAAGAACAATCGTCAGAGTAGATAAGCATTTATCTCAATATGCTCACATGCTACAAAGTATAAAACTTTTCAAAGATTGCTATCTCAACTATAGTGTTTACTTGTAATGAGGTAGTTATCAAACTTGACATGTGCAAATTTGAATATTATCAACTTAATCAATCAAACCTGGAACCTGGAGTCCTTGTCCTCAAGAATGAGTGTTGTTGTTTTTCTTCCTAGTCTCCTTCACTCAAGATGACAAATATTGTCTTCAACCTGTCCTCTGTACTGAGATAATATGCTTTCTTGACATAAATCTAAGTTAGAGAATAAACTCTATAATCTCAACTTTAATCAATCTAATACCTTGACTTTAATTTTGACCAACGGTTATAACTTCAACATACAACCTAGATGTTCATAAGATCAAAATAATGTCATAACAAATAGATGCATATCAAAATAATCAAACCTGGGGTGGATTATTCCTTTCAATGTGTTGGATCTAAGATCCCTCTGGATATATGACTGTTATTTAGATAAAAGATCCTTTCTCTTGCAAATACCCTTTAAAACTAATAATACAGTTTAAACATATGTAACTACATACCTCTGACATTATCGGTAGGTAGTGGCACCATCCGACAACAACGACAATAAATAACAAAACTTCAAAGTGTTAATGTTTAAGCCATTATTATAGATGTTTGCATTTCATTAGATAACAATAGCATAATCCAAGATCACTGAGAAATACACAATCACAAGAGACGCAACATTTATCCTGGGAAACCCTCTAGGGGAAGAAAACCCAGCAAAACTTCCTTAATATAGATAGCCAACACAATGCCAAGAGATCTCTTATGCTAATACAGAAAGTCCTCTCCTAGATATGCGCCACTCTCTCTCTCCTTTGCCGGTAACAGATCAGAACATGTCTCTCAAACTGAGCAAGTGAGTTGTATTTAAGTGAGGCGCTAGCCTCCTTTATTTATACAAGTCTGGCACGTGTGAAGTGTCTCTTCACTGGCAAGGCCGACTTCTCAAACTGGGTGGGTAAACCCACCTTTATTATATTTCTGGGTCTCTTTAATAACTGTTGGGGCTGACTTCTTATTCTGCCTATTACAATTATCTTTTGACCAATCCACAAAAGGGGATTTGGTCCTTTTACAATAACCGACATGATCAATCCACAATGGGGATTGATCCTATGAATAATATATCAATAATAATAAGAATACTCTTTGTAGTTACATTATTTCAACACTCCCCCTTAACAAGAAGGGTATTCTTCAACAACATCATGCGAGAGAGAGAGAGGACAACATCATCAACAGCATCAAGTGGGAGGACAGCATCATCAATTTCATCTTGGCTGGCGTATCTATAAATCATCGGAAGTTTTCTTCATCGGCAGCATCATCATTCTCAAAGGAATGCCATCATCATCTGCATCAATATGTATTAGTATAAAAATTGATACATCATCATCATCACAGCACAAGGTTGGCTCAACATAATACAAGACTGGCCTTACGTCACAGCCGTCAAGCTGGAAGCTCAGTACTTGTCTCATCTCATCGTTTTTCTTTACGTCACATCACTCAAGCTGGAAGCAAGAAGCTCGTCCTGCTTTACGTCACAACCATCAAGTTGGAAGCAGGATACTAGACTGGCTTTACGTCACAGCTATCCAACCGGAAGCTCAATACTAGTCTCATCATATCATTTTGCTTTACGTCTGACAACTCAGTCAGAAGCAAGGAACGTCTCATCTTGCTTTACGTCTGACAACTCGGTCAGAAGCAAGGAACACATCTCATCTTGCTTTACGTCTGACAACTGGGTCAAAAGCAAGGAACATCTCATCTTGCTTTACGTCTGACAACTCGATCAGAAGCAAGGAACATCTCATCTTGCGTTACGTCTGACAACTGGGTCAGAAGCAAGGTATCTCATCTTGCTTTACGTCTGACAACTGGGTCAGAAGCAAGGTATCTCATCTTGCTTTACGTCTGACAACTAGGTCAAAAGCAAGGTATCTCATCTTGCTTTACGTCTGACAACTAGGTCAGAAGCAAGGAACACATCACATCTTGCTTTACGTCTGACAGCTAGGTCAGAAGCAAGGAACATCACATCTACTCCCCCTTTCAAGGAAGGTCCTTTCGGACTATGCCAAGCTTATCTCGGAAGTACTCAAACTTTACACGAGATAGAGGATTGGACAACACGTCAGCAACCTGTTCATCCGTGCTAATGTACTGGAGCTTTAAGGCTCCTCTCTATACCATGTCACGGATGTAATGATAACAGATCTCTATGTGCTTCAACCTGTTGTGGAATACAGGATTCTCTATCATCTTTATGCAGCTCTGGTTGTCACATAGAATCATGATTACTCTCATCTCTAAGTCAAACCGATCGGTCAGCAACTTTCGAAGCCATATAGCTTCGCAGCTAGCAGAACATGCAGCAATGCATTCTGCTTCCGTTGTGCTAAGAGCAATACTAGATTGCTTCCTACTCTGCCACGAAATCATAGCTGATCCCAAACTGAAGCAACATCCTGAAGTGCTTTTCTTGTCAGAAACACTTCCTGCCCAATCTGCATCAGTATATCCACTCAATGTGAAATTATGATCTCCATCATAGCTGAGACCATAATCTATTGTACCTTTAAGGTACCTCATCACATGTTTTGCAGCCACTAGGTGAACACGTCTGGGTTCTACCAGAAACTGACGCAAGGTGTTCACGGCAAAACAAATGTTTGGTCTGGTGTTTGTCAGGTACATCAGCGATCCAATAATCTATCTATACAGTGTGTGATCAATCAATTCTGACGACGTATCGACCAGCAGCTTCAGCTTCGCTTCCATGGGTGTATTCATGGGCTTGCATTCCAACATGTCGAATCTCTTCAAGATTTTGACCATGTACTTCCCTTGGTTAAGGAAGATCCTTTCAGGACTCTGCCATACCTCAAGACCTAAGACGTAATGCATTAGGCCGAGCTCTTTCATTTCAAATTCCGAGGCAAGTCTCTTTTTACATTCAGCGATGAGCTTTTCTTCTCCAGTTACGAATAAGTCATCCACATATAGCAGTAAGATTACTGGCTCATTTTTCATAATTTTGAAGTAGAGATTTGAGTCTGCTTTACTCTTGGTAAAGCCTAATCTTGTCAAGAAACTGTCTATACGGCCTTACCAAGCTCTAGGAGCTTGCTTCAATCCGTATAAGGCTTTCTTCAATCTGCAGACATGAGACTTCCTGTCTTCAACCTCAAATCCTTGAGGTTGCTCTATATACACTTCCTCTTCGATGACACTATTTAGGAAAGTTGTCTTCACGTCCATCTGGTGCAGCTTCCGCTTTATCTTAGCTGCAAAAACTATGATGGTCCTGATCGAAGTGTATCTAGCCACAGGAGCGAATGTCTCTTCAAAGTCAATGCCTTCCTTCTGGGAAAAGCCACGAGCGACAAATTTTTCTTTATACTTCTCAATACTTCCATCAGCAGCATGTTTTATTTTGAAGAGCCATCTGGAGGATACCACATCTTTATTCTTCGGTCTGGGAACTATTTCTCATACTTCGTTCTTCATTATGGATTGGTATTCCTCTGTCATGGCATCTGCCCATTCTTTCCTTTGAATGGCTTCTTCAAAATAGGTAGGCTCCTCTTCTAGGAGGTCACACATCAAAGCCGTATAACTGGAGAATGGCTTTGGTCTTTTCACCTGTCTCGTGGTTCCTTGGAGAACACCGTACTTCTCTCCATCTTGAATAATCTCTCTAGCCCAGGCTGACTTTCTTTTATGGAGGATCGTCATCTGAGGAGGTTCTTGCACTTCTACTATATCATGGTCTTCTAGAAGTTCCTCATCAGGGGAAGTTATCACTTCCCTCACTGGTTCTGCAGCTCTGGGAACCTCCCTCATTGCAGTATTGTGGATTACGGGTTCCTCTTCATATACCTCTTCAAGCTGGCATAGTTTAGATTTCTTGAGCGCTGTATCTTCATCAAAAGGTCACATCCCTACTGATCTCAATGTGATGTTGACCTGGTACATAGATTCTGAAGGCCTTGGAGACCTCACAATATCCCACAAATATTCCCTTCTTTCCTGAAGGATCCAGCTTGTTTCTCTTTTCTTTAGGTATATGAATAAACACTGGACAGCCAAATATTTTGAGATGGCTTACCTCTGGCTTCTTTACGGTGAACATCTCTTCCGATGTCTTGAGCCCAAGTGCACTATGGGATAATCGGTTCTGCACATAAATAGCTGCCATTGCTGCTTCTGCCCATAAGCACATAGGAAGATCTTGATCATGGATCATAGTCTTCACAGCTTCCAGTATGGTTCTGTTCTTTCGTTCAACTACACCGTTTTGTTGGGGATTATAGGGAGTAGTGAGTTCCCTCTTAATCCCAACATCTTTGCAGAAGTTCACAAACTCTTTTGAGGTATATTCTCCTCCATTATCTGACCTGAGTATCTTGATCTTTCTTTCAGAAAGGTTCTCTATCAAGGCTTTGAATTCCTTGAACTTACTGAACACTTCATCTTTAGTCTTCAAGAAATATATCCAGGTTTTACGAGAGTAATCATCAATGAATGATACATAATATACATACCCTCTAATGGAGGATGACGGCATTGGGCCACACACATCTGAATGGATGAGTTCTAGGACTCCTTCTATCTTGTTCTCCCGCTTCGAAAAAGGGTTCTTGATATTCTTCCCTTGTGCACATGCATTGCATACGCATTTATGGTCACCTTTGAATTCTGGTAAACCTGTGACCGCTTTGCATATGTATGGTAGCGCCTTGTAGTTGATGTGGGCTAATCTTCTATGCCAAAGTTCACATGAGTTTTCAATGGCATGGGTCATAGCAACCTCTAAGTGACCCTTTAATTTATACAAGCCATTTTCTTCATTACCAATGATGATTGCTTCATTTAAGGTTTCTCCCTTAGC